>MU678136.1:184103-262925 GCA_026770625.1 Nicotiana glauca
ATATATATATATATATATATATATATATATATATATATATATATATATATATATATAACAATGGATTTATTTTATAAACATGATTTTAATCCAGATAGAGGAAACAAGTGAACACGTAATTCTTTCATAGGGAAATTTCCAGAATTTCTTTTAAATATAATCAAAATATTTTTAAGCCACAAAAAGGAAATAATACTTAATTAAGTTTAGGCAACAGCACAAGCATGCGCCAATCACACCGAGGTGATGACCCGATCCAATAGAAATAAATGTGCACTTGCCGAGGGTGGACGGCGCACCTATAGATGCATCTATTAATCTGCCGAGGCGTTCGGCCCGTTACAAAATAAACACACACAGAGACAGACAGTCAGTCAAGAAGTCAACATGGAGCAATTATTCAATAAAGGCCAATTCTCTTTAATAATTCGAGAAAATGAAGCTTAAGTATTTTTAGAAAGCCATTTATAAATTTAATGTGATTTAAGCAATTCAAGCCATCAATAGGTTCACAATTAATCCAAATATAACATGCTTTTGGGTCCTAGACTACCCGGACAATAGCATAATAGTAGCTATGAACCTTAATCCGAGCCCGTGACATCCTTACCAGCACCAAACTTCAACCTTAATCCTCACTTCGAATTTCTATGCTACTCACTACGCCCAACATGCTAATATACGATAGAACATGATTTTCATCATAACTCCGAAATCATTAATATTTTAACACTTCATCATATACGAACTTTTCACTTAACTCACTTCAGGAGAATCGTAGCAAGACACAGGCAAATTCCAATAACCGTAGGATGTGCAAATCCCTAAGTACTGGTTCAGGCCACCATAGTCCTTCCGGAATCCGCTTCCACTTAACAAGCCATAACAAAAGAATACTTCTGAATAACATTAATTACGGCGGTCGACAAGCCTCACATGTACGCCACAAATCGTACACATAACTTGATCACGCGGAATGAACTGATCGCTGGCCCCAATATGGCAATTCAACTATTGCTAATCATTCTACCTTCTTCCAATTTATCCTTGCTTGACTTAGAAGTAATACTAACTCCATTCAACACATAACATACTCCATCTACACTCATCCCGAGTGACCTTGAATCACGAGACTAGACTGTCTCAATTCCCACGAACTATTTCATAACACCCAAATACTACACCATATGCCAAACACCCCGGAACATTCTGTGCCTCTTCTCATAAACTGCTACAAAGCTTGATTCTTAATTGTACCTATAAGCTCGACATCATTAGGCACCACACATTACCTCTTGAATTCACTAGGACTGTTACTGAGAGCCACCCGCTCTGACTTGGTCCCGAATATAATCAACTCCATGAATCTTTTAGCACATTAATACCCTCTCAACGAAGCACTTGGCAGAACCACTCCCCTTTAAACCCGCTTGTATACAAGGCATAAATTGTAAATCCTTTCCCAAGTTCGAACATGAGCCCATAAGGCCAACCGTATCACTTCTTTAATAATTCCTCTACTCAAATTACTACTTATGGTATTTTTTTCCGTAGCTGGGATAACCCCTCAGTATTCAAATAACCAGAAACCTTACAAGTAGCTAACCATGCAACCCTAATCATAAGCGATGGGGCTCTCCCACTTAGCTTGAAGCCATTAACACACAACGCTAGAATTCACCCAAATTCTTTACCTCTTATTGCCATAACCTTGCGCAATCATCCGCCGCAAATTCTCGGAATCCTTCTGTAAATCCCCATCTTTAGTATTCGGAATCATCATCCACATTCGCACGACCGATCTCTTTGTTGGATAAACAATATAATTACTTGCAGAAGCTTCGCCAGCCACGCGACCGCTAACCTGCTCACAAGGAAATAACCCGCTTGTGGAAATCACCTTCCGACACCTTCCAATGATGCTGCATGGGATAGAATAACCATGAAATCAATAACCAAATCCTGAGTCCAAGCTCACTTTCTAGCCGCGCCGGTCCATTTATCTCTTGTGGACATCAATTAAATATGCGGAAACACCTTTTAAATTGCGAGTTATGCTGCATCCTTCTTCATTTTAAGCAGCTCCTTTCCATCATACCAAATCTCCTGCCGCATAACAACCCATGCTTCAAATTAAACCTACAGACTTCAATTGCCCATCGCTAAAATCCCAGATCATTCCAAACTCTCCTTAGGCGCGTAGTCATCCTACTACTAACCCCTATACAACTCTGCCACTCTCCCCCTTTGGGCGAACTCGCTCCTTTATTCAGTTGCTCGACCTACGCTTCTTATACATGGCCCTTTAGAAGTTAAAAAACTTCGCCTGACACTTCCCACATGTTTTCTCATCTTTTGCTGCTCAGTTGTTGCCTTAATAAAATGTTTCTTCCTTGAACTTGAATCCACAATTTGTTACTGACTTTAAACTTTTCCGAAGGCCGTCTTTCTCGAACTGTCAACATTTGAAATACTGATTCAATCCTAAACCACTGCACCATGCGATATCTGACAGTCGTAACTCCAATACTATTTCATAATATCCTGCCATGTAGGCGAATTGTAGCAGATTATAACATCGAAAAACTTAGTACGTCCAATTAGTACAACAACACCCCAATGTAGAGGAGAACTCCACCACGCTTGCAATTACCACGTTTCATTACTTCCACCAGTCCACTTCTGACCATCCTCAGTACGTTTGACTTTCCCCTACCGGGAATGAAATACTGAATCCCTTGATTACACACTGAGTAAACCTCCATTCAATTCATTCACTGCCCCGACACGTGGGCAAACACCTTACCATTACAACAACATTGCAGAATAATCGCTCATAAGCATTATGGCAACCTATGCCTAGCCTCAAGGCTCTTAGAAGTTCTGTTACTGAGCTAAAACAATATAATATCCCTCCGTAATGCGACTATAATAGTCCAATTAACTATACCAGGAAGATCATCCCGCACCACATTAGTAGTGTCATTGCAATCCTTCAATTTTCGATTTATAACAAGCGCTCGCATCGTGTAAGATTAAGTGGGAAGGAATCAAAGGCATAAGCCTCAAATGAATCGAACCACACGATAAGGAAACAAAGAAGGGAAGTACTCCTAACAGCCCTGTAGCCTCCCAAGGATAAGTACAGACGTCTCCGTAACGATTCGCGAGACACTACTAGACTTTCTCATGACTCGTGAGACCTACAGGAACCTAGTGCTTTGATACCATGTTGACACTACCCAAAATCCACTAAGGGTCGTGGTGGCGCCGGACACGGATGTCAGGCAAGCCAACTAGAATACATATTTAAATTCTCGTAAAATAATTTTTTTAAACTTTTCTTTTATACAATTTAAACAAGACTCAGTATATTCCTTCGAATGAATAATGAAATATTTAAAACACTTGTAAGATTTCATAATAAATCCAAATACATCCACAGAACCCGATGTCGCAAGTACATGAGCAACTACTGATAGGGAAAATAAAATACAACCTCAGTCCGAAGTACGGTGGACAGGGAATAAAATACAATGGCCGAAAGGAACTACACTAGCTGCGGTCGCCTCGAATGATGCAGCTCACCTAGTCCCAGAAACGTCCGCGCTGCTACGCCTAGTAGGCTGCTAGAGGTATATATATACCTGTGCAACAAAAATGCACAGAAGTGTAGTATGAGTACGTAATCAACGTGTACTCAGTGAGTATCCCGCCTAATCCCGAAGGGGTAAAGACGAGATGGTCAAATCTGTCACTCTCTAATGGTCCAATAATTATTCATCCTCAATATATATATATATATATATATATATATATATATATATAATAGTGGATTTATTTTATAAACATGATTTTAATCCGGATAGAGGAAACATGTAAACACGTAATTCTTTCATAGGGAAATTTCCAGAATTTGTTTTAAATATAATCCAAATATTTTTAAGCCACAAAAAGGCAATAATACTTAATTAAGTTCAGGCAGCAGAACAAGCATGCGCAAATCACACTGAGGCAACGGCCCGATCCAACAATAAATGTGCACTTGCCGAGGGTCGACGACGCGCCTATAGATGCATCTATTAATCTGCCGAGGCGTTCGGCCCGTTCCAAAATAAACACACAGCCAGATAGACAGTCAGTCAAGAAGTAAACATAGAGCAATTTTTCAAGAAGGCCAATTCTCTTTAATAATTCGAGAAAACGAAGCTTAAGTCTTTTTAGAAATCCATTTATAAATTTAATGTGATTTAAGCAATTCAAGCAATCAATGGGTTCACAATTAATCCAAATATAACATACTTTTCGGTCGTAGACTACCCGGACAATATCATAATATTAGGTACGCACAGACTCTCATCACCTCGTGCGTATGTAGCCCCCACAAATAGGAGCACATAACCAATTTAACTCACCTATGAGGTAAATTCCCCTCACAAGATTAGAAAGGAGACTCAGCTCGCTCTGAAGACTCAAAACTGGCATTCCCCCCCCCCCCCCNACTCCGATCGAAAAGTTGACCAAAACGCCCTCGGGCTCACGTGCCCGGAATTCAAAAATTTTCGAAGATAAAGATTACCCATGACCTTAGGAACTCAAATATACAATTTTTTACTAAATTCCATACCCAAAATCGTGGCTAATTTCCAAGAATATAATTTTCTAGGTCTTTCTACAAAAAGTCCAAAAATTTTCCCACAGTTTTCATGTCTAATTCCATGATATAATGTTGTATATATCTTGGAAATAAGTCGCAGTAGCTTACCTTAGAATTAATGATGAAATCCCTCCTTGAAGCTCTCTAAAAATTTCCCAATGAAGTGAAGTAAATGAGAGAAATGGCCAAACATGTGATTTTAAAACAATGCTTCTGCCCCAGCTATTTCCGCTTCTACGGAACTATTACCGTTTCCGTGGTCCCGCTTTTGCGGACAGAACTCTGCTTTTTTGGACAAGTGGGCTCCAATCCATTTTCACTTTTGCGGTCAACCTACCGATTCTGCGGTTCCGCATCAGCGGATCAAGGGCGGCTTCTGTGGTCCTGGCTAGCCTCACACTCAACTGCTTCTGCGGCTTCTTCCTCGCTTCTGCGGGGCCGCTTCTGAGGTCCCTTCTCCGTAGAAGCGGAAATACCAGCAACCAGCAACTCAGCTGTTTCCAAAAACCCATTTTCCGTCCGTTAACCACCCGAAATCCACCCGAGGCCCCCGGGACCCCATCCAGTCATACCAACCAGTCCCAAAACACATTACAGACTTGCTCGAGGTCTCAAATCACATAAAACAATGCTAAAATCATCAATCGACCTCCAATCCAAGCTTTATGAACTTTGAACTTTTCAACTTCTACTTCCGATGTTTAAACCTATCAAATCAAGTCTGATTGACCTCAAAATTTGGACACAAGTCGTATTTGACATTACGGACCTGCTCTAACTTTCGAAATTGGATTCCGACCCCGATATCAAACAGTCCACTTCCGGTCAAACTTCTCAAAAACCTTCAATTTTCTATCTTTATCCAAATGGCTTCAAAATGACCTATGGACTTCCGAATTCACGTCCGATCGCGCTCCCAACTCCAGAATCGCCAAAGGAGCTATTCACAATCTTGGAATCCAAGACGGAAATTGATAACACTGATATGCAATTCAAACCAAACTTATGAAACTTCTTCCAAAATGCTAACTCCCACAGTAGGCGCCAAAACGCTCTCGGGTTATCGAAAACCAAATCCGGGCACACTCCCAAGTCCAAAATCATCATACAAACCTGCTGGAACCAGCAGATCCCAATTCCGAGGTCGTTTACTCAAAATTCCAATCCTAGTTCATTCTTTCAACTTTAAGCTTCCTAAATAAGAATTCTCTTCCCAAATCAACTCTGGACTTCCCGAAATTCAATTCCGACCACACATACAAGTCATAATACCTGAAATAAAGCTGTTCATGGCCTCCGACTGCTGAACGAAGTGCTATTACTCAAAATGACCGGTCGGATCATTATAAAAATTGTGCCAAAAAACAGAGAAGAAACTGAACTTGCTCAAATTCCATATTTTAAATCCTAGATTCGAGAAGTTTGGGGGGTATTTGAAGAGAGAGGGGTGTAGATTCACGATGTAGGGGTGGATGAGAGTCTATAGTGTAAGTTTAGTTGGGATTGGAGACGGCGCCACCGTGTACGGAGGCGACAGTGGCTAGGGTTTCACATATTTGAGATGTTTGGTTGGGATTTGAAAAAATACAAGGGTGGATTCGTAGAGAGGGGGTCGAGATGGTGTAGGGGTGTAAATTTGGGTGAGTTTGGAGGTTCGCCGCCGGCGGAGGCGATTTCTGGCCAGCGGCATATGGCGGAGGGCGGCGGAGACGGAAGGTACGAGGAAGAGGCTTTGGTCTCTAGGGTTTTCTAATTTTTAGGACACTTTTATTAAAATCTGAGACTAATTCGTGACCGTTGGATTATGAGGTATGGATGGCCCAGATCAATTAGCTATCATTAATTCAAAACGTCGTTGTTTTGAATTTTAGAATGCTGGACTGGATCTGTGGGTCATTTGGGCCATTTTGGCCGGAAATTGGGGATTTGGGGATGGAATTGTTTGGGCTGGCTTAACATTGGCCCAAAATGGTGGCCTGTTGCTTCTTTATTTTAAATTCTTTTTATTAGCTTTGTTTTCCTTTCTTTCTTTTATTAATTTTTTTTTAGATTTTATTAGGTACAGATTTTATTAGGTACAATATTAAAAATAGACAACATCTGATTCAATTCCAAAATTAAGCTCATTAATTCTCAAAAATTAAACAAATCCTAGTTTAAAGAGGAAACTTAAGAAAAAATCACAAATTGAAAGTAGAACAATATAAAGGACTATTTTTAATTATTTTTTCCTATTTTTAATTATGTTAATTAATCTAAAAATCTAGAGTTAGGCCTAAAGGCGTGTATGCCATTTTGTAATTTTTCTTTTCATTTTCTTATGACAACTAAAAAATGCACACAAAATACAAATAAAACATAAAATCATGCAGTTAATTCCTACAAATTCAAATACTAAAAGAAAAATTCTAATTTTAATGAATTCTATAGGAGTAATTTAAGTGCGGCAAAAATCACATGCTCACAGGCGTGTTTCAATTTTATGATTCATCATTAAAGGCATGTAAAAATGAATTATAAGTGTGTAACATGATTATTCATGCATGTTTATGTTTTTTTTTTCCAGAATTTCGTATAATCTTTCTTGTTGTCATTTGTGACCAAGAAGTATGAATTTCATCCATGGACTTATCATCAAGAGCCTATTTTACAAAATATGTGGGTTTGATTGTGGCCCCATAAGTGGACCATGTCCATCAAGAGGCTTGGGGTGACCAGATCTGGGCCTCACGTGATTTGGGTTCAATTTGGAGCCCAATCGTATTTGGGTTTTGATTGTTTCCTTCTGTTAAATTTTGCTCTAATTTAATGGAGAGTTTGTGTGGCTGTTGGGCTCAGTTTTAGGCTGCAAACGTAAGAAAGCCATGGCCAATTCGGGACTGGCAAGGTTTCTGAACATCTGCCCTCTTTTGGGCTCATCTTAGAACCCCAAGCTATAGCAAATACCTTATTTGCTTGGTCATCTTAGAACCCCAAGCTATAGCAAATACCAGTGCATATTTACAATTAAGTTTTTCTTTCGATGGAACTTCAATTTAGAATAAACTTATGCATCCTCAATTTACTGTAGTTAACTACAAATCTCTTTTTCAAAAAAATCGAGGTGCGCCATCAAATCACATAATCTATGGCCCTCGTATTAATTATCTTAACTAATGTAGAAAAAAATGCCCTTAAGCACTTGTAGTTTGCTTTAGGCTCGCTTTAGAGTAGTATTATGATTATGTGTACGTTCGCGTAACATAATTATGAATTTAATTCTAAAAAGTAAATTGAGGGATGCGTTTGCAAAACTTCAACCAAACTTTTCTTAATAAAATAAACAAAGTGTTATTAATTATGGACACGATCGCGTGACATGATTTTTGACGCACCAAAAGAAAAGGGTATACGTACGAGTAGCTCAATTCTTCAATTACAAATAAATCAAGTGATTAAAAGCGGTAAAAAGGTAAATGCACATACAATTAAGACAAGTATAAATTGCTAAGCTACCATGCTAGAACCACGGAATCCGGGAATGCCTAACACTTTCTCCCGGGTTAACAAAATTCCTTACTTAGAATTTTGGTTCACAGACTTTTAAATAAAGTCGAATATTTCTTCGATTTGGGATTTAAAAATAAACCGGTGACTTGGGACATCAAATAATTTATTCCAAGTGGCGACTCTGAAAAAATTAAATAAAATAATCTGATTTCGAATAATGTCACTTTAATTGGAAAAATTCCATTGTATTACCCTCGGGTGGTAAAAAAGGAGGTGTGACAGCTCTAGCGACTGCGCTGGGGAAAAGAACCCAAAACATTCGGTTCGGGGTTCAAGAATTCGAGCTTGTTAACTATGATTTTATTTCTCTTTATTGTTGATATTACTGTATTTTGTGGGCTTAATGTGCTAATTCCAATTTATTTACTGCTTTGATATTGCTTGAATTGTATTTAAATGTCTTCTTACGCCCCCTAAGTCTTCTAAAAAAATGGTGCTCACGTTTGCGTGGTCCACTTTTCTGTTAGAGTTATACCAAATAGAATGGGGCTGGGCAAGCAACAAGGCTGGGCAGACTTTCGTGCACCCAGTATGTTGCCCCCTCTTGGACTCGAGTTTGTCCGCTCAGGTAAGCCAGGTTTAGCACAACCCCAGGTTTAAACTTAGAATAACATAACCTTATGCCCGATCCCTAGTAGGAACATTTATTTACATCATGTGCATTCAACCATGGGGACTCAACACAGGAGTTGGGTCCGTCAGGGACAGGTGTACCCAAAATAACGGACCATCCTGATGCATCCTACGTGCTATATAAATAAAATCGAAAGAAAAACAAGAGTGAGTTAAGATATAAAATTCACTTGGTTTTGAAAATCCCGGTATTTGAAAATGTCTCGAATCTACCAAAATTTTTGGGAATAAGGAAAAAAAGGAAAATGTATTTCGAAAAAGTGAGTCAAATATCATCTTTTTTAATGTCAAAATCGACCGAACTACGTAGGTCCGATTCTCACGGGATATGGGATATGTAGGCAACCCACATAAGGTTCGACCTCATTTTTACAAAAAATAATCAAGTAAAGTGTAGTTTAGGTCTTTGGTCAAAAGAATAAGCCGACCCAGCCTCGGTTGTGATTTAAGTCGTTTTTACCGGGATAACCTTAGATTATCTTTCAATTGTCGAAAAGATATTTTCGTGAAGAACGGGAAAGTCTGTGAGAAAAATATCTTTTTCATAAAATACCTTCCCCAGGACTCAAAATTTGTTTGGAATAATAAAGGGGTCATGTTGACAAAAACGACTATTTTTTCTAAAGTAGCATAAGGGGGGTCATTATCTGTTGATATTCTTTTTGAAATTGAAAACTTGTTTTTCAAAAGGAGTCAACCCTAACCTTGACCCTCCACATGTACAAATGAATATTGTCCAGAACCCTTCATAGTTGGTCATAGAGCAGGCTCAGCTATAGCTTCACATATGGTGGAATGACTTAGACAAAGATGGCCAGGATTGGGTAAAAAAGCAGTTGGGTTCCCTTATAGACATTATGAAAATCGAACCCCAGGAAGATCTAATTAAAGCTTTAGTGACTTTTGGGACCCTGTCCATAATGTATTCCGTTTCTTTGATTTCGAGATTATCCCTACTATAGAGGAAATGGCTGGGTATATTGACTTTGGCCAAGACTTGAGGAAGCAACAACTCATATTCCCAAGGTCTCCCTCTGTGCACAAGTTCTTCGATCTTCTATATATTAGTATTCTTCTTCTTGTATTTCAGGTTCGTGCACTCGGCTGGGTATGAAACGCATGAAAAGGGATTGAAAAGCAAACAAGATAAGAGCACCTGGAAAGTTCATCGTCAGTTCGCTTTCATCGTGGAATTTTTAGGGATCATGATTTTTTCGAATGCGGAGGGGACAATAGACACTCGTATGGCTATAATTGCACAGATCCTCACTAGCAAAAAAGATCACACACTTGTTTCGTTAGTGCTGCAGACATTTATCAAGCATTAACCTTGTGTAAATCCAGGGCTCAATTCTCTGAGGGTTGCAATATTCTTCTTCAAATGTGGTTGATTGAACATCTCCGCCATCACCCCAAGTTCATGAGTTATGGTTCGGACAGGAACAACTTCGTCAAGAATTATGAGGAAAGGGTGGAAGACTACAAATCGCTAGAAGGGTTTGAGGCCTGGGTCTCTCACTTAAGAAATCTGAAAGCATGTCAAGTTGAATGGACCATAGGATGGCTTTCAGTAACGGATGTCATATACATGACAACTTCAAAAGGCTACTTGATGATGATGGGTCTAAGGAGTATCCAACCATATGAATCGCTAAGAGTTCTAAGACAATTGGGAAGATATCAAGTGGTACCCGAAGATGCAGATTTGAGTACCCAAGTCATTGAGCTACACCCAGAAGCAACACTACCCGAGGCTTTAGTCCAACGAGATTAGAAGGGTTGTCGATATCTAAAAAGTGACACGCATGTACCAAATCTTTCCAGAGGAGAAATTGATCCAAATTATGCTGCGTGGTTTGAAAGAAGATTTTGTATGAATGATGATCCAGAGCCGTGCCCAAGCCTAAAAGGCCCGCCAAAAGACCCCATATGCAAGATTTTTATGATAAAGTCCGGGAAAGGTTGGCCTGGGGAGAGAAGGAGAAAAAGTATCAAGCCACCATTCACGCTTTGCAAGAAGAGTTGAGAAATGTCGCATTCAATAATGATCTACAGGCGCGAGAGGCCGAAGGTGAAAGAAAAAGGTTGGCCCATGAAAATGAAGTTCTCCGGGCCCAAGTCCGGAAAATGAGGATAGAAGCTGAGAAATCGGGTAGAAGTAGAAAAGATGAAAAGCTCATCTACAGCCTTACGCAGAAAGTACGTGACTATGAGGATTATTTACAAAAGATTGAGGTTGAGCTAGCAAAAGCCCAAACAAAGTTGGCTAGAAGTGCAGAAGAACAGGCAACTTTCGTTCAACAGTTAAAGGAAAGATATCACAAAGGGGTCATGTGTTGGAAAAAGGAGCTTAGTAGCCTTGAGGATGAAATGACTATGAAAGCCAAGAGCTTCAAAGCCGAGAGAGAACATTCCTACCCTTTGATGGCACAACTAGAGGAGGACCTACAACATCTGCAAGAGTAGAATCATGTCACCACATAGGTTTCGGAGGCTAGATCCCAGCAAATTAAGCGGTTGCTACAGGAAAAGGGCATCATCAGAGGAATGGTTAGAAGAATCATCGACTATATTGTAATGAAGTGCACCGAATGCGAGGACATGACCAGGTCCATGTTCTTCGCCTTGGTAATGATCTTTGTTCGCCAGATAATGGACGACCTCTATTGTCTTCGTGATGACATGGCTCGTAGGCTCGCAGCAAGACCAAATGGTGTCCCTCGAGCCGGATTGGAGACACTTATATACTCTTGATTATTTTTCTTTCGAGTTTGTATTTTTCATTTCTAGAGTGTGTTTTGAGTCTGTTTTAGTCTTTCAATTCTTAGGTAGGTATGACGGAGTAGTTTGTAACAGACAAGATTAGGGCATTTTATTTTAATGAAAATTTGAAGAAAAAAAATGTGTGTGTTTATTTATTTTTGCACTTATACCTTAAACTACGTGATGATCCGATTCACACAGCATCGTGTTACTTAGGCAATCCCCATTGGATCCGGTCATGTCTTTAAATAACTCAAATAAATGAGAAAATGAGAAAAGAGTTAAATAGGGAAAAGAGAGAAAAATGATGAGAGAATGCAAAAGAGAGTAAATATTGAAAAGAACCAAAAGAAAAGAAAGATCGGGGAGATAAACAAAAGTCGGGATGAGACACGCAACCGTTGCACAACATATAGAAACACATTTGACTTTATAGGTGCATCACATCCCCCAATTTGCGATTCCCTGTGTGTAATTGCCTCAAACTAACCGGTTTGTTGTGTTTGATATTGAGATTAGGTTCTATTAAGGTGGTTGGTTTATGGTAACCTGGCTTTGCACCCTTACTTTACAAGATCCAAGGGAAATGTTGAAATGCCATCAGAGAGTCATTTACCAACAATTCCCATCCAGAGGATAGCCCAACATCGACCATCCCAACATCAGAGTCAGCGGCTGCTGAGTAAAATAGGTAATGCGCCTCCGCATATTGGAAATATGGGATGCCTGGTCCAACGATAAAGAGCCACCTAGTGCAATACTTGGCTTCCCCGAGCTACTTCCCAGAGAAAGTGGAACTTCCAACATCCCAATAAATTACCCAAATACCCCACTCGGATATCCTACTATCTCAGCCTACTTTGCCGGAATGCCTTCTGAGGTTCGCCCCCAAGCATTGATTTCGGGAGTGGCCTCTAACATATGCACTGCACCACCAACCTCGGCTACAACACAACCCACTTTGCCCAGGCCAAGCTTGGATCCATCATCTTTTACTTTCCAAGTACCATCCTTTCCACAAGAAACTGCCCATTTCATCACCAATTATTACCCTCAACGACCTTGGTATGAGTTTACCGCATAACAAAAGAAAGCTATGAAGAATCCCGAGCAAGTGGAAATCACTCGGAAAATGAGAAGCATGGAAAAAAGCCTTAAGAATATATAAGGTTTAAGTGGCCAAAAGAGCGTATCCTATGCTAATTTATATATGTTCCCGCATGTTAATTTGCCCATTGGTTTAAAGACCCCCAAGTTCAAAAAGTATGACGGGCATGGGGACTCCATAGCCCACCTCAAGAGTGATTGCAATCAATTGAGATGGGCAGGCAGAAAAAAGAGCTCCTAATGGAATATTTCGAAGAGAGTCTAGTTGGCATTGCATCCGAGTGGTACATGGATCAAGACATGTCCCACTGACACATATGGGATTAGTTGGCTCGAGATTTCATCAGGCAATTCCAATACAACATAAACATTGATCCAGACAGAAATTCCCTGTCAAATCTCAAAAAGAAGTCTTCGGAGAGTTTCCGAGAATATGCCGTTAAGTGGCACGACCAAGCAGCCAGGGTGAAGCCCTCGATGGATGAGACCGAGATGGTCAGTGTTTTTCTACAAGCCCAAGAGGTTGACTACTTCCAGAATATGATGTCTGCAATGGGAAAGCCATTTGCTGAGGCTATCAAAATTGGGGAGATGGTTGAGAATGGTCTGAAAACGGGTCATATATTGAGTCAATCTGCTATAAGAGCTATGTCCCAAGCAGTCCAGGCTAGGTCATGAGGTGTAGTAAATAGAAAAAAGAAAGAAAAAGTGGCGATGGTGGCTTCAAGCCTGAGAAAACCCTATCAACCCAGAGGTTACTTCCCTCCTAACACTCCGCAACATTATAATTCTCACCAGGATATGGCTAATGCTATGGTTCCTCAGCCTTATGTGATAATGAATTACTAGCCATACGCTTGGCCACAACAACTGTTTAACCAAAATCGAGCTCCACTTCCTAGAAATAATCCTCCTCACAAAGCTCCATATAATCCCTGATCCCTATAAAATAATTTCCCATGCCATGCCCGTGCTCGAGAGCCACACAAAAGAAACAACTTCATGCCTATTGGTGAATCGTACTCTAGCCTTTTCCCTAAACTAGTCCAAATGGGTTTGTTGCAACCCGTACCACAAACCAGAAAAACCCAGAGTCTCCCTCCTACCGACACGGTGTTTGATGTTCTTACATTTTAGGAGCGAAAGGGCATGACACCGAAGATTGTTGGACAATTAAAAGGGCGGTCGAAAGTCTAATAGAGCAAAAGCTGATAGTGCTGAAAGATGAAGAGATCCCTAATGTGACCAATAACCCATTGTCGGCTCATAACAATGGGCTAGTTATTGGGATGATTTGTGAAGATAAGGAATTTTACCCAGCCCTGAAAGCCATCATTGCCATCACTGATGTTCAAAAGAAGCCAAGGGCAGTTGCAAAGAAAGACAAGGGGGAGAAGAAGAGTAAATAAACCCCTCAAAGTGCAGAAAAGAAAGTGGAAACCAAAACAGGGGCAGTAGCCCCTAAAGATGCCATTCTTTATGTTCTCCGGGCTCACAGGAAACAACAATTGACATTGAGTCATCCAAAAAGGTTCGAGCTAAACAAGGGACCTAAGATGTATGTACCCAAAAAGAACTTGTGTGTCACGGGGGCTGGTAGTTTCACCAAGGCTAAATGAGCCCGTGGTTATCAGCTGCGCACTATCGAAGCCTACGAAGGACCCCACTGCCGTCCCATAGAATTACAACAAAATGGTAGTGACATACAAGGGAAAAGAAATAATGGGGGAAGTAAATGAAATTAACCCAGCCGAGAAATACCTCAATTTGGAGGAATTAAACAAAGCCAAATAGAAGCATTTCCCGCTCGAAAAACCCATCAGTGCTAAAGAGGCCGAGGAATTCTTCAAAAATATGAAAGCCTCAGAATCGAGGTAATTGACCAACTCCGAAAGTATCCCACTCAGGTATCGCTCTTGTGTCTACTGATAAGCTCAACCGAGCATTAAAAAGTGTTGATAAAGACCGTCAATGAAGCCTATGTTCTGATAGAAACCACTATTGAGCAACTGGAAAGGATGGCAGAAAGATTCTTCAAAGTCAAGCAGATTTCATTTAGCAAGAACGATTTGCCCCCGGAAGGGGCTACCCACAATAAATCCCTTTATTTGATAGTTAAATGTGAGGGGTACTATGTGAAGAGAGTCATGCTGGATGGTGGATCTGGGGTTGACATCGGCCCTTTGTCAACTTTGCAAAGAATGGAAATTGGAACTGAGAGAATAAGGCCTAACAATGTTTGTGTGCGTGACTTTGATGGCATCAAAAGAGACATGATAGGGTAGATCGATTCAATTTTGACTATCAGTCCTGCGGATTAGGTGACATTTCAGGTCCTAGACATGGACACCTTTTATAATTTTCTCTTAGGGAGGCCTTGGATCCATGCGGCAGGGGTCGTACCTTCTACTCTTCGCCAAAATGGTGAAATTTGAACACGAAGATCAGGAGATCGTGGTCCATGGAGAGGACAAAAAAATCAATTTATAGGGACCCGTCAGTCCCATGTCTCGAGGCTAGGGAAGGTAGCGAGCACATAGTCTATCAGGCTTTTGAAGTTGTGGTCGCAGATCAATGTGAAGAAGGAAGCCCGTGTCCTCAACCCTTTCTATTAAATATGTCAATCATGGTCGCTGCTGAAATGATCAGCCATGGTTATAAGCTTGGGAAGGGGCTCGGGGAATCATTGCAAGGTATCACATAACTTATCACTTTAGCTACCAGTGAGAAATTCTTCAGTGTTGGTTTTCACGCCACACCAGCTGATGTGACATGGGTAAATGAACGAAAGAGCAATGATTGGGTCTTTCCTGAGTAAACCCCGCTTCTTTTCAAAACATTCGTCAAGCCCAGATACATAGAGGAGGAAGATGAGGCCTTCACGGCCGAGGAAATTGAAAGACATATATGGTGCCATGAGGCAGATGTTGTATGAAACTCACATGGTATAGCCGGGAGAAGGCTCGAGCACTGCTGAGGTACAATATATCGGGCCCAATGCCAAGCTGCAAAACTGGAAGGCTACTCCATTCCTAGTCAGGCGGGAATCCCGATAGTCTAGTCTTGCCACCTTTTCTACATTTCGAGTTATTCAAGGGTGTAACTCGAATGTTTCTTTTAGTTTATTGTCTTTAAAATTCGAATGTAAACCCTTCTATCTTAAAATTCAATAAAATGAAATCAATATTTCATCATCTATGAATCTCTTTCTTTATTCTTTCTGATTTTTGTTACTTTTCTTATTTTTTCTTTCATTGTTATTAATGTGGATTTAAATAACATGACATACTAGCAGACTTCATGCCTAGATCCTAACATGTTGTCTAATTGTGAAATAATTAATAAAGAAGCAGAGTACGATGAAGATGAGGCTTTTAGGGAAATTAACCGTGTTGGAACAATTCGAGAATAAACCTAAGCCAACCTTAAATGAAACTGAGCCAGTTAATTTGGGTAGTTCATAAGAAGTCCAAGAAACCATGACAAGCTTTCACGCGGATGAACGAACTGGGGATGCACTGATCCAACTTTTGTTCGAATTCAAAGATATATTTACTTGGTCCCACAATGATATGCCAGGACTGAGTGTTGATTTAGTGTTGCACAAATTGCCAACTTCCCTCGATCATCCCTCTGTCCAGCAAAAACAGAGAAAGTTCAAAACTGACATCAGTGACAAGATCAAAGAAGAGGTCACCAAACAGTTGAAAGAGGGTGTGATACAAGCGGTTCAATACACCACATGGTTGGCTAATGTGGTCCCACTGCCAAAGAAAGATGGGAAAACCCGAGTGTGTGTTGACTATCAGGATCTACACAAAGCAAATCCCAAAGACAACTTCTATTTGCCAAACATCCACATCCTTGTTGACAACTGTGCCAAACATGAGATACAGTCTTTCGTGGATTGTTATGCTTGGTATTATCAGGTCTTGATGGATGAAGAAGATGTAGAAAAGACATCCTTCACCACACCCTGGGCACCTATTGTTACAGGGTCATGCCTTTTGGTTTGATCAACACCAGGGCAACTTACATAAGAGCTATGACTGCCATCTTTCACGACATGATACACCAAGAAATCGAGGTGTATGTGGACGATGTGATCATTAAGTCCAGAATGTAGGATGACCATGTTCGGGATCTAAGAAGGTTCTTTGAGAGTTTGCATAAGTAAGATTTGAAGCTAAATCCAGCTAGCTGTGCATTTGGAGTTTCGTCTGGGAAACTTTTGGGATTTATAGTCAGTCGGAGGGAAATTAAGTTAGACCCAACAAAGATAAAGTCTATTTTGGGGATTCGCCCCCTCCGAGAACTAAAAAAGAGGTTATGAGTCTGTTGGGAAGGTTGAATTACATCAGCCGGTTCATTACTCAGTTGACTTCCACATGTAAGCCCATATTTAAGGTATTGAAGAAAGTTGCAGTGATTAAATGGACAGATGAGTGTCAAGAAGCCTTCGACAAAATCAAAGAGTACCTGTCGAATCCACCAGTCTTGGTTCCCCTTGAACCTGGAAGGACTTTGTTTTTGTATCAGTCTTGGAGAATTCCTCCGAATGCGTTCTCGAGCAACATGATGTGATCGGGAAGAAAGAACAGGCAATATACTATTTGAGCAAGAAGTTGACTAGTTACGAAGCCAAATACACTTTGTTGGAAAGAACTTGTTGTGCCCTAACTTGGGTCGCTCAGAATCTTAAGCAATACCTGTTGGCCTACACCACCTATCACATCACCAGGTTAGAAACTTTAAAGTACATATTTCAGAAGTCGATGCCTACATGGAGGTTGGAAAAATGGCAAATCTTGCTCACCGAGTTTGACCTAGCCTATGTCACCCACACGACAATGAAAGCTCAAGCTTTAGCGGATCACCTAGCTAAAAACCCTATTGATGATGAATTTCCGCCTTTGAGTACTTACTTTCCAGATGAGGAAGTAAATTCAATTGAGGTAATTTCAGAAGACACCAATGCTTGGAAAATGTTCTTTGATGGAGTTGTGAACGCAAACGGTGTCGGGATTGGGGCAGTCATGATCTCACCCACTGGTCAGCATTATCCGGCCACGTCCTGACTTTGATTTTTCTACACAAACAACACTGCCGAGTATGAAGCCTGCATTATGGGTATGAACATGGCAATTGACCAAGATGTGGAGGAATTGTTAATCATGGGAGATTTAGACTTGATTATCCGACAAGCTTAGGGAGAATGGGAAACTCGGGATGTCAAAATTATTCCATAAAAGCATTATGTGGAAGATATTAGCAAGCAGTTCAAATCTGTCGAGTTCAGGTACGTTCCTTAATTTCACAACGAGTTAGTCGATGCACTAGCTACTTTAGCCTCAATGTTGCCATATCCAGGCAATGTCCACATTGACCCGTTGGAAATCTAAATCCGAGAAAGGCATGGTTATTGCAATACGGTTGAGGTAGAACCAAATGTTCAGCCATGGTATCATAAAATCAAGAGATTTTTGAAAACAAAGGAATATCCCGAGCAAGCTAGTGGAGACCAAAAGAGAAACATTAGAAGGCTCGCCGGTTGTTTTTTCTTGAGCGGAGAAGTTTTGTACAAAAGGACTCTGGATCTGAATCTTTTAAGATGTGTGGATGCCCAAGAGGCAAGAAGAATCATCAATGAAGTACACACAAGAGTGTGTGGACCTCATATGAATGGATACGTCCTGGCAAAGAAAATCCTTCTAGCAGGTTATTACTGGATGACTATGGAAAAGGATTGCTTCAGTTTTGTCCAAAAATGTCATCAGTGTCAGGTGCATGGTGACCTGATTCATGCACCACCTAGCGAACTGCATCCTATATCAGCACCATGGACGTTTGTTAATTGGGGTATGGATGTCATTGGGCCAATCGAGCCAAAAGCTTCAAATAGGTATAGATTCATCTTGGTTGCCATTGACTAATTCACCAAAGGGTTGAAGTAGTCACCCTAAAAGCCGTCACCAAGAAATTAGTGGTAGACTTCATGCACTCCAACATCATCTGCCATTTTGGTATTCCTACAACTATCGTTACAGACAATGCTGCAAACATGAATAATCACTTAATTAGGGAGATATTAGAACAATTTAAGATCACACATCAGAATTCTACCCCTTATCGGCCCAAAGCTAATGGTGCTGTCGAAGCAGCAAACAAGAACATCGAGAAGATTCTTAGGAAGATGATCCAAAGTTCCAGACAATGGCATGAAAAGTTGTTGTTTGCATTATTGGGATATCGCACAACTGTGCGCACATCAGTTGGAGCAACACCCTATCTATTGGTACTGGCACTAAGCCGTAATACCAATAGAAGTTGAAATTCTTTCTCTCCGAATCATTGTTGAAGCTAAGATTGAGGATAGTGAGTCGGTCAAAACTCGTCTAGAACAGTTAACCCTGATTGATGAAAAGTGGATGGCCGCAGTCTGCCATAGGTAGTTGTATCAACTAAAAATGTCCCGTACCTACAGCAAGAAAGTGAGACCTAGGATATTTGAAGTGGTACAACTCGTTTTGAGACGTATTTTCCCTCGTCACAAGGAAGCAAAAGGAAAGTTCGCTCCAAACTGGAAAGGTTTATACATTATAAGAAAATTGTTGTCGAAAGGTGCATTGTACTTGGGAGACACTGAAGGAAATGATCCTGAAACAACTGTAAATGCAGACACGGTCAAAAGGTATTACGTTTAACCCTTCTGCAGTACCAATATTATCTAATTGGGATGATAAAGGCTTTCATTCTCGCTACCCCAAACACTTCAAACATTTGCTAACCCAAATCCGGTTACCTTTCTTTGATTACCCTCTTTGGAACACGAAAATTGTCATGACCCCAATGCCGGTCGTGATGGCGCCGAACACAATTCCTAGGCAAGCCCGACCATATAACACTCACAACTCAATCACACGACCTATTTCAAATTTATGGCATTAAATTAACAGTTTAACAAGTCTATAAACCAATAGTTTAGATAGAAACAATATGGAACACTGACATAACCAACATCTCTCAAAGATATGGGGTCATGAGTCTAGAGCCTCTAAGATAACAAAAAAATAAATCCTCAGTAATGCTGATGTTCTAAAATGCGGAAATAATAAAGGTATAGGGGAGGAGTTGGGTCCTGCAAAAGTCAGGCAGCTACCTCGACAACTCTTTAGAAGCTCTAAAACCAGCAAATAGCTCAACTATGTTCCCGAGACATCTGAATCTGCACATATGGTACAAGGAGTAAAGTGAGTACTTCCAACTCAGTGGTAATAGACATATATAATGACTGAAAGTAAGAAATCCCGAAAATACCACAATGTAAAGCTAACACTAACAATTTAGCATAGCTAATGGTGAAATTGCAACAAAACACAAACAGCTAGATCAGATAAACATCAAAGCATGAATGCAATGAAATGCACATGACCACTGCGGCGCGCAGCTAGATCCATTTGGGTACCCGCGCTCACTGTGGGGGTTCAGACTCCAGAGGGGCTCCTACAGCCCAAGTGCAATATCATCATGACATCGCTGTGGCGTGCAGCCCGATCCATACTCACTCCAGAATATGCATGTGAGTTATACAGCCAAGCCAGATTTTAGTTTTCAGTTCTAATTATTAGAAAATTATCATTTAAGTCTTTAAAACTTTAGGAATGTGACTAAGTATCTCGAAACAGTGTTTAAATCTCTGGACTGAAATCATATAGCATGCTAAATATCATGGAAGCAGTGATAATAATCTCCAAGGGATTCAAATAATCGGCACTCGGCCCAAATATATCATAACAATCCAAGTAGGATGTTTACTAATCAGTCTATAGTCCAAAGCATAGCTTGGACACCACTCGGGGCAGACTAAGCCACAACCCCCAATCACAAACAACCCCGCACTCGTCATGGAGTGCGTGTCTCGCCTCAATATAGCGCCACAGTGTGATAAACCAGGGTTTCAAACCCTCAGGTCATCATCTACATATATTACTCACCTCAAGCCGGCCAAAGACTAGCCCGCAATGCCCTTTCCTCTCAAATCGACCTCCTCGCGTGTCGAATCTGGCCAAAACCACAACGAATATGTTACAATAGGCTAATAGAATGCAACCCAATCGAAAAGAGTCGAAAAACACCAAAAATCATAAAGTTGTCAAAACCCGAGCCCCGGGCCCACTTCTAAAAAAATTACAAAATTTACATCACTCTTCGTCTCGCCACGAGTCTATACATATCAAATTTACCAAAATCGGAGTTCAATTGCCCCTTCAAAACCCACATTTAAACTCTCTTAAGTTTCAAGCCCTAAACTCCATTTTAACCTTTAATTCCTTGAAATTCAGTGATTAATCCATGTTTTTACACCATAATAACATAATCCGAGTCCAATAATTCATACCTGGTGAAACTCCTTCGAATTCTCTTCAAAATCGCCCAAGAAACCGCCTAAGTCGAAGTCAAAAATATTTTTCTTCTCTTTCAAAATCGTGAACCACTGTTCACTTAACCCAGGTCGATTTCTGCTTCTGCGGTCAAATAACCGCACCTGCGGTTACCTCACACGCGACCAACTGACCGCTTATGCGGTCTGAATTAAAATCCACCGGACTGCGTTTGCGGTCAAGAACCTCTTCTGCGGTCGCCATATTTGCGGATCCACGTCCACTTTTGTGAAAAACTCTGGTCCCTCAAGGACCGCTTTTGCGACCAATACGTCGCATCTGCGGAGCCGCTTATGCGGTCCCTTTTCCGCAGATGCGGAAACAACAGAACCAGCAATACAAACCTGAAGCCAAATTCAAAACTTCTAATTTTTAACACCCGATGTCACCCCGAGGCCCCTGGGACCTCAACCAAAAGCACAGACATGATCTAATACCTTGTCGAAACTTGCTCGAATCATCAAAACACTACCGTTAACATCAAAATCCTCAATTTTTATCAAATCAAAGCCTAAGTTTCTTAAAAACTTACAAATTGCACATTCGATCAAAAACCCGACCTAAACACCTCCGAATGACCTGAAACTTTGCACGCATATCCAAAATCACCTAACAGAGCTACTGCAACTCTCGAAATTCCATTCCGACCCTCGGATCAAAATCTCACCTATCAACCGGATGTTGCCAAAATGTTAACTTCGCCAATTCAAGCCTAATTCTACACCGAACCTCCAAAATCAATTCCGATCGCACTCCTAAGTCATAAATCATCCCCCTAAGCTAACCGAATAATCAGTATTCACATCCAAGCCCTCTAACTAACTAGTCAACTTCCAGTTGACTTTTCCAAAACAAGCTCTCCTTTAAGAGACTAAGTGTCTTATTTCCATCTAAAACCAATCCAATTCTACTCGATCACCTCAAATACCAATAATGAAGCATAGAGAAACATAATATGGGGGAAACGGGGTGGTAACTCACGTGATGACGGGCCGGGTCGTCACATCCTCCCCAACTAAAACAAACACTCGTCCTCGAGAGGGTCGAGAAACATACCTGGAGTCTCAAACAAGTGAGGATATCTGCTCCGCATCTCCCGCTCGGTCTCCCAAGTAGCCTCGTCCACGGGCCGACCTCTCCACTAAACCTTCACCGAAGCTATATCCTTTGATCTCAATCTTCGAGTCTGACGACCCAAAATAGCCACTGGCTCCACATCATAGGTCAAATCATAATCCAACTGAACTGTACTGAAGTCTAACATATGAGACGAGTCTCCAACATACTTCCGGAGCATAGAAACATGAAATACCAGGTGAACTCTCGACAGGCTGGGTGGTAAAACAAGCATATAGGACACCTCCCCAATCCTCCTAAGTATCTCAAAAGGACCAATGAACTGTGGACTCAGCTTCCTTTTCTTTCCAAATCTCATAACGCTCTTCATAGGCGAAACTTTCAACAAGACCTTCTCGCCCACCATATAAGATACATCTCGAACCTTCCTATCCGCGTAACTCTTTTGACGCGACTGAGTTGTACGAAGTCTCTCCTGGATCACTTTCACCTTATCCAAGGCATTCTGGACCAACTCTGTCCCCAATAGCCTAGCCTCGCTAGGCTCAAACTAACCAACTGGAGATCTACAACGTCTCCCATATAAGGCCTCATACGGTGCCATCTGAATGCCGGACTGATAGCTGTTATTGTAGGCAAACTCTCCAAGTGGCAAGAAATCAACCCAAGAACCTCCAAAATCAATAACATAGGCACACAACATGTCCTCCAATATCTGAATGGTACGCTCGGACTGGCCGTCCATCTTTGGATGAAATATTGTGCTCAAATCTACCTGTGTGCCCAACTCTCACTGAAAAGTCCTTCAGAACTGAGTACCCTTATTTGATATAATAGAAACTGGGACCCCACGCAATCGTACAATCTCTCGAATGAAAATCTCTGCTAGCCGCTCCGAATAATAGGTGGTACACACCGGAATGAAGTGCGTGGACTTGGTCAGCCTATCCACAATCACCCAAATCGAATCAAACTTATTTGAGGTACAAGGGAGACCACTCACAAAATCCATAGTAATCCTCTCCCATTTCCACTCTGGAATATCCATCCACTGAAGTACACCACCGGGCCTCTGATGCTCATATTTGACCTGCTGAAAGTTGAGACACCGAGCTACATAACTCACAATATCCTTCTTCATTCTTCTCCACCAGTAGTGCTGCCTCAAATCCTGATACATCTTCGCGGCACATAGATGAATGGAATACCGTGAGCTGTGGGCCTCCTCTAATATCAACTCCCACAGACCATCCACATTGGGCACGCAAATCCGGCCCTGTATCCTCAACACACCATCACTATCAATAGTCACGTCCCTGGCATCATCATGCTGAACTTTGTCCTTAAGGACAAGCAAATGTGGATCATCATACTGGTGCTCTCTAATGCGGTCATACAAGGAAGACCGAGATACCACACAAGCCAACACCCGAATAGGCTCCAAAATATCTAGCCTTACCATCCGATTGGCCAAAGCCTGGACATCAACTGCAAAGGGCCTCTCCCCAACTGGAATGTACGCGAAAATACCCATACTCACCGCCTTTCGGCTCAAAGCATCAGCCACTACATTGGCCTTCCCCGGATGATATAAAATGGTAATGTCATAATCCTTGAGCAACTCAAGCCACCTCCACTGCCTCAAATTATGATCCTTCTGTTTGAAAAAATGCTGAAGACTACGATGATCGGTATACACCTCACAAGATATGCCATATAAGTAGTGCCTCCAAATCTTCAAAGCATGAACTATAGCAGCCAACTCTAATTCATGAACATGGTAGTTCTTCTCATGGGGCTTCAACTGACGAGAAGCATATGCGATGACTCTACCCTCCTGCATCAACACACATCCGATCCCAACTCTCAAAGCATCACAATACACAGTGTAAGAACCTGAAGTTGATGGCAAAACTAACACTGGAGTTGTGATCAAAGCTACCTTGAGCTTCTGAAAGCTCTCATCACACTCGTCCTACCAAACAAATGGTGCACCCTTCTGCGTTAACTTGGTCAAGGACAAAGCAATAGATGAAAAACCCTGGACAAACCATCGATAATACCCTGCCAAATTGAGGAAACTCTGAATATCTGTGGCTGAGGATGGTATAGGACAACTCTCCACCACCTCTATCTTCTTTGGGTCGACCTGAATACTATCACTAGACACCACGTGTCCCAGAAAAGCCACAGACCCAAGCCAAAACTCACACTTGGAGAACTTTGCATAAAGTTTCTCCTCCCTCAGTCTCTGTAATACCACTCTCAAATGCTGAGCATGCTCCTCCTGGCTACGCTAGTACACCAGGATATCATCAATAAAAATGATAACAAATGAATCCAGATACGGCTGAAACACGCTATTCATCAAATACATGAACGCGGCTGGGGCATTAGTCAGCCCAAAAGACATAACTAGAAACTCATAATGCCCATATCTCGTCCTGAAAGCTGTCTTCATAATATCAGAATCTCTAATCTTCAGCTGGTGATAGCCTGAACGGAGAGCAATCTTCGAGAATACCCTTGCTCTCTGGAGCTGATCAAACAAATCATCAATGCGCGGTAGTGGATACTTGTTCTTCACTATCACCTTGTTCAACTACATGTAGTCAATGCACATTCTCATTGTGCCATCTTTCTTTTTAACAAATAAGACCGGTGCACCCCACGGTGACACACTTGGACGAATGAACCCCTTATCTAGGAGTTCCTGAAGCTGCTCATTCAATTCTTTTAACTCAGCTGGTGCCATAAGATAGGGAGGAATAGAGATGGGCTGAGTGCCTGACACCAGATCTATACCGAAATCGATGTCCCTATTCGACGGCATGCCCGACAGGTCTACTGAAAACACATTAGGGAAATCCCTTACAACGGGCACAAAATCAAGACTAATAGTCTCAGCTCCAACATCTCTCACAAAAGACAAGTATGATAAACAACCTTTTCCAACCATCCGCTGGGCCTTTAGGAAGGAAATCACCCTACTAGGAACATAATCGATCGAATCTCGCCACTCAATCCTCGGAACACCCGTCATAGCCAACGTAACTATCTTGGCATGACAGTCCAGAATAGCATGGTACGGAGATAGCCAATCCATACACAGAATCACATCAAAATCTACCAAACCCAACAACAACAAGTCAACTCGGGTCTCCAGAACCCCAATAGTCACAAGACAAGATCAATATACATGATCCACAATAATGGTGTCACCCATCGGGGTAGATACATGCACAGGCAAGACAAGACAACCACGGGTCGTACCCAGATAATGGGCAAAATATGAAGACACATAAGAGTATGTAGACCCGGGATCAAATAAAATAGAAGCATCACTGTGGAAGACTGAGATAATACCTGTGATAACAACATCTGATGTAATGGCATCCCTCATGTTTGGAAGAGAATAGAATCGAGCCTGACCACCGCCAGTCCGATCTCCACTCCTGGGGCGGCCTCTGGCTACCTGGCTTACACCCCTAGCTGATTGAGTGGCTGCTGATGAAATAAGAGCAGAAGATGAGGGCTGATCCCTCTGCTGAGACTGACCACCACGAAGCCGAGGACACTGTCTCCTCATGTGACCAAACTCACCTCACTCGTAGCAACGACCCGGAGCTGGGGAAGGGGACTTAAGAGAACCCCTCGCTGCTGAAGAACCCTGGGCTAAAGAAGCAAGAGTAGAGCTTTGAGCTGGAAGGGCACTAAGTGAAGACTGGCCCTGCTAAAATCCCTAACGACCACGACCTGAAGAAGTCCCACTGTGCTCTGGGCTACCTGACTGAGGAGGCCTGAAGGAACGACCTCCGCCACGCTGGAACTGGCCCCTAGACGGAGCACCACTAAAGCTACCTGAACCTCGAGGCCTCTTGGCCTCTCTTTCCTCACGCTCCTGACGGCGATCTATCTCGATCTGTCGCGCCATGTCAACTTCCTCCTCAAATGAAGCAGCTACAACCCTCTCTCTAGTCATCAAGATGCGGATTGGATAGTTGAGGCCATCCACGCACCTCCTAATCCTCTCCCGATCTATCGGGATCATCCAAGTAGCATGCTGAGCTAGCTGCGTAAACCTCAACTCATACTGGGTCATAGTCATGTCCCCCTGAACCAACCACTCAAACTGACGATGCAGCTCCTTTCTGCGAGACTGCGGTACATACTTCTCCAGAAAGAGAGTGGAGAACTACTGCCAAGTAAGTGGCGCTACTCCAATAGGCCTACACCACTCAAACTCCTCCCACCATGTAAATGCGGGCCCTGAGAACTGGAAAATAGTAAAAGCCACTCCATTAGACTCCAAAATCCCTGCAGTGTAAAGCATACGCTGACACTTGTCTAGAAATCCCTCGGCATCCTCGGCCTCAGTGCCACTAAACGTCGGAGGCTGGAGCATACCGAACCTCTCCAGTCGACGCTACTCATCGTCTGGCATAGCTGGAACCATAAAATCTGGACCTGGTGCGACTGGCGCAACTGGGGCAACTGGTGCAACTGGGGCAACTGGGGCAACTAGTGCAACTGGTGCGACTGGGTGAGCTGGGGCTGCTCCCGGTGTCTGCAATCCCTGATCACCCTGCTCGGGTGTGCGAGCAGCGGGGGTCTGCTGACCACCCCCGGTGTGAGAAGTAGCTGCTGCAGTAGTGGCTGAGACTGCCTGAGCCAGGCCAGTGCAGACAGATAAGATCTGAGCTAAAGCCTCCTGAAGACCAGGAATAATAATGGGCACTACTGGTGCCTGAACAGGTGCTGCTGGAGCATCTACAGCTGGAGGCTGGTCCTGAACCTGGGCAGCTGGTGGATCTGCAGGTGCTGCCCTCGCTGGTCTTCCTCAACCACGACCACGACCACGGCCTCTAGTGGGTGGCAATGGTGGTCGTCTGTCACGTCCGCTGGCACGGGTTCTCACCATCTGCGAGAGAATAGAATAGAGAAATTTAGGTCTTAGAACAACAAAGCCGCATGACAAGAGTTTCAAGAATATGAAGTATTTCCTAAAGGTTCTGTAGCATCTCGAGGATAAATACAGACTTCTCCGTACCGATCCGCGAGACTCTACTAACTGGCTCATGATAACAACTTGTCACGACCCCAATCCCGATCGTGATGGCGCCCAACCCAATTGCTAGGCAAGCCCGACCATATAACACTTACAACTCAATCACACAACCCATTTCCAATTTATAGCATTAAATTAACAGTTTAACAAGTCTATTAACCAATAGTTTAGATAGAAACATTATGAAACACTGACATAACCAACATCTCCCAAAGATCTGGGGTCATGAGTCTAGAGCCTGTAAGATAACAAAAAAATAAATCCTCCATAATGCTGATGTTCTAAAATGCGGAAATAATAAAGGCATAGGGGAGGAGTCGGGTCCTATGAAAGTCAGGCAGCTACGTCGACAACTCCTGAGAAGCTCTGAAACCAGCAAATAGCTCAACTATGCTCCCGAGACACCTGAATCTGCATACATGGTACAGGGAGTAACGTGAGTACTTCCAACTCAGTGGTAATAGACATATATAATGACTGAAAGTAAGAAATCCCGAAAATACCATAATGTAAAGCTAACACTAACATTTTAGCATAGTTAACAGTGAAATGGCAACAAAACAGAAACAACTAGATCAGATAAACATCAAAGCATGAAAGCAAAGCAATGCACATGACTGCTGCGGCACGCAACCCGATCCATTTAGGTACCCACGCTCACCGGGGGGGTTCAGACTTCGGAGGGGCTCCTACAGCCCAAGAGCAATATCATCGTGACATCGCTGCGGCGTGCAACCCGATCCACACTCAGTCCAGAATATGCATTGAGTTATACAGCCAAGTCAGATTTTAGTTCTCAGTTCCAATTATTAGAAAATTATCATTTAAGTCTTTAAAACTTTAGGAATGTGACTAAGTATCTCGAAACAGTGTTTAAATATCAAAATCGAAATCATATAGCATGCTGAATATCATGGAAGCAGTGATAATAATCCCCAAGGGATTCAAATAATTGGCACTCGGCCCAAATATATCATAACAACCCAAGTAGGATGTTTACTAATCAGTCAATAGTCCAAAGCACAGCTTGAAAACCACTCGGGGCGGACTCAGCCACAACCCCCAATCACAAACGACCCTGCACTCGTCATGGAGTGTGTGTCTCGCCTCAATATAGCATCACAATGTGATAAACCGGGATTTCAAACCCTCAGGTCATCATCTATGTCTATTACTCACCTCAAGCCGATCGATGATTAGCCCGCAATGCCCTTTCCTCTCGAATCGACCTCCTCGCGCGTCGAATCTGGCCAAAAACACAACGAATACGTTACAATAGGCTAATAGAATGCAACCCAATCGAAAAGACTCGAAAAACACCAAAAATCACGAAGTTGGAAAAACTCAAGCCCCGGGCCCACTTCTCAAAAAATTACAAAATTTACATCACTCCTCGTCTCGCCACGAGTCTATACATATCAAATTTACAAAAATCGGAGTTCAATTGCCCCTTCAAAACCCACATTTAAACTCTCTTAAGTTTCACGTCCTAACCTCATTTTAAACTATTAATTCCTTGAAATTCAGTGATTAATCCATATTTTTACACCATAATAACATAATCTGAGTCCAATAATTCATACCTGGTGAAACTCCTTCGAATTCCCTTCAAAATCGCCCAAGAAATCGCCTAAGTCGAAGTCCAAATATTTTTATTCTCTTTCAAAATCGTGAACCACTGTTCACTTAACCCAGGTCGATTTTCGCTTCAGTGGTCAAATAACCGCACCTGCGGTTACCGCACATGCGACCAACTGACCGCTTATACGGTCTGACTGAAAATCCACCGGACCGCTTTTGCGGTCAAGAACCGCTTCTGCGGTCGCCGCATTTGCGGATCCATGTCCGCTTTTGCAGAAAACTCTGGTCCCTCAAGGACTGATTTTGCGAGCAATATGCCGCATCTGCGGAGCCGCTTATGCAGTCCCTTTTCCGCAGATGCGAAAAAATAGAACCAGCAATACAAACCTGAAGCCAAACTCAAAACTTCTCGTTTTTAACACCCAATCTCACCCCGAGGCCCCCGGGACCTCAACCAAAAGCACAGACATGATATAATACCTATCCAAACTTGCTCGAATCATCAAAACACTATCGTTTACATAAAAATCCTCAATTTTCATCAAATCAAAGCCTAAGTTTCTTAAAAACTTACAAATTGCACATTCGATAAAAAACCCGACCTAAACACCTTCGAATGACCTGAAACTTTGCACGCATATCCAAAATCACCTAACGGAGCTACTGCAACTCTCAAAATTACATTCAAACCCTCGGATTAAAATCTCACCTATCAACCGGATATCACCAAAATGCTAACTTTGCCAATTCAAGCCTAATTCTACACCGAACCTTCGAAGTCAATTCCGATCGCACTCCTAAGTCACAAATCATCCCCGGAAGCTAACCGAATCATCAGAATTCACATCCAAGCCCTCTAACTAACTAGTCAACTTCCAGTTGACTTTTCCAAAACCAATCCAATTCTACTCGATCACCTCAAATACCGATAATGAAGCATAGATAAACATAATATGGGGGAAACGGGGTGGTAACTCACGTGACGACGGGCCGGGTCGTCACAAAAATATTTGTTAAAAAACAATGTTTCCTTGAGCTACGTTTGACTTGATTCCGAATGGATACGTAGGCAGCCTCTTTGGGGTTCACTCACACCAAAATAAAAATCCAAATTCCCCTAATAGTGTAACTGAGGCAGATGCTATAATGGTTCGGCAATGATCCTGTCCGAATGGTTCCAAAGTTGTAATTCAGTTCAAATCATTTTTACCCAAACCTTTCAAGTCCTTCTGATCAATCGGTGAGAATGTCCAAGGATTGGAAAATGCAACTACTTGGATCCAATCCAATAAAAATGAGAGAAATAAAATGAGAGTGTCTCATTGTTAAAAATCCACACAAGCACCATAAGACGATGATGAGCAGAGAAACTGAAAATGAGAGAGTCTTGTTAGTGAAAACTCACCAACAACACTATAAGGCAACGGTAAGAAGAGAAATAAGAGAGGTCAATTGGCAAAAACCCGCAAAAGGCTCCATTGATCGAAAAGAAGGAATTCTTTACAACCATCGACACTAATAGAATCCTGGCCAGGTTTCTCGGTATTAAGATTCGAGTTATTATGGGTTTATGAGAGATTGTATGGTTGCATAAATCGGGTATCCAGTCCAAAGAAGCATGTCATGTCTATTGAAGTTTGCATGCACTCCAGATAAGTCCTTATTTCTTCCCCCCAAAAGGGACATTTCTTGTTAATTTCATTATCCTGACCTTGTTTACTTTTCTTTGAATCCCTTTTGGTTTAATCGTTCTCCGAAACTAATACGAAGATAAGATGGCAAGATTGGTTTTACAGGGTTCTGCTTAACAAAAGCTAAATTCAAGGAATAACACCCAACCTCAGTAGGTGCATCAAATCGATCTTGACTGGCCGTGATGGCCGAGGCTTCAAAGTCGAGATTATTGAAAAGGAAAGAAATCCAAAGTAGTGCCCATAAAGGCAAAATAAGATAAAAAGGCCAAAGCCCAACATGGGTAAACCATCATGTCAAATTTTGAAAAGTCAAGATCCCTGGGTATAGGAGAGAGATCGATCTCCAGAAGGCCAGTGAGAAATAAAGGCTTTCGTCGAATGAGTTGGGCCGAGATCAAAACAGTCAAGGCCACAAAACCAACCACCATTTCAAACTTACAATTGTTCTTTGTTTGAAAACATGAAACATGTGTAATTCAAAACAACCTCGCAAGAAGCAGGTGCAACCAAAAAGAAACTGCACAAGGGCTAGTAACAGTTTTGCAGCAATAATCCAAAAAATGGAAGTCCCTTCAAAAATTCTTCCCCGCATTCACTCGTGCCATGAAATAAATGATTGAAAAAAAGAAATAAAAAAAAGAAGAAGAACAGAAGAAAAATTCAAAATCATGGTAGCCTAGGATCTCCACTCACAAGTCATTTTGCCAAACATAGAGTCTCCACTCCCTAGTTGGATTTATTTTAGACATAGGGTCTCCACTCCCTAGTCGTTTTGCCAAACATAGGGTCTCCACTCCCCAGTTGAATTTATTTTAGGCATAAGGTCTCCACTCCCTAGTCACTTTTCCAATATAGGGTCTCCACTCCCTAGTTGAAGTTATTTTAGACATAGGGTCTCTAGCCCCTAGTTACTTTTCCAACATAGGGTCTCCACTCCCTAGTTAAAGTTATTTTAGACATAGGGTAGTAAATTTTACAACATAGGGTCTCCACTCCCTAGTTCAATTTATTTTAGATATAGGGTCTCCACTCCCTAGTCACTTTTGCAACATAGGGTCTCCACTCTCTAGTTGAATATATTTTAGACATAGGGTCTCCACTCCTTAGTCACTTTTCCAACATAGGGTATCCACTCTCTAATTGAAGTTATTTTAGACATATATAGGGTCTCCACTCCCTAGTCGCTTTTGCAACATAGGGTCTCCAATCCCTAGTTGAATATATTTTAGACATAGGGTCTCAACTCCCTAGTCTCTTTGCCAACATAGGGTATCCACTCTCTAATTGAAGTTATTTTAGACATATATAGGGTCTCCACTCCCTAGTCGCTTTGCCAACATAGGGACTCCACTCCCTAATTGAATTTATTTTAGGCATAGGGTCTCCACTCCCTAGTCGTTTTGACAAAATAGGGTCTCGACTCCCTACTTGAATTTTTTTTAGACATAGCATCGCCACTCCCTAGTCTTTTTCCCAAAATAGGGTCTCCACTCCCTAGTTGAATTTATTTTAGATATAGGGTCTCCACTCCCTAGTCGTTTTGCCAGCACAGGGTCTCCACTCTCTAGTTGAATTTTTTTTAAAAATAGGATCTCCACTCCCTAGTCTACTTTTCCAACATAGGGTCTCCACTCCCTAGTTGATTTTAGCTTAGATATGGGGTCTCCACTCCCTAGTTTCTTTTCCAACATAGAGTCTCCACTCTATAGTTGATTTTATTATAGATATAAGGCTCCACTCCCGCATTTCATTTCCCCAAGCATACCCAATTTTGATTTTATTGCTTTCAATAATGAAATTGTTTAGGCTTTTGTCACAAATAACTCACAAAATTTTTCTAGTGAAAACTGGCACAGAAAATATTGTTCGTTTTTTTGCTTTGGTGCCTGAACATGTTTTCACTGTGAGGCACAAGGTTTGAGATGACCAAAAGAAAAAGTCTCAACCAAAATAAAAGAAAAAAACAAGAAAAGAAGTTGAACTCTAAGTGCAGAACCGGAGAAAAGATGATGACTCCCCAAGATATGATTGAAGTCACAAGCTATGCATGTCACGCCTTGATCCGAGGAGCTAAAGAAAAATGAACCAGCGGTTGCAGCTAATGAGCATAAAGATTCAGATCAGAGTCTACAGGAAGAACTGGCCAAGATTCAAGATCAAGCTTTGGAAGGTTTATAGATAGGAATTTTGTAACTTGTAGTTGATAGGCTTAGCTAGTTTAGCTTTTTATCATTCATTTTGGTGTAATAAGGAGCAACAGATGTGAAACCACAGTTTCCCGATAGTCCTAGCTCCCAAAACTTCCAGAATTATACCGATCTGATTCCTTTATAGCCAAGGGTATGTAGGAAACCTTCAAAGCAAGGTTCGATCAGACTTTTTCAAAAGATGCTTCTCATGGAGTTTCAAATGAGCAAAAATCGCTCGTAATTGCTCATTTTATCTTTGCCCGAAAACCCTTCGTGTTTTTGAGCAAAGAGTGGAAGTTGTGAGCATGTGAGTTTTGTCCTATATAAATTACTCCTATAAAATCCAAGAAAATAGATTTTTTTCTTCAATTATTTGCCCTTTTATATGAGTTTTGTAGGATTTTTGTTAATTATTTGCATTTTTGTGCACACTTAATTTTTTTTAAAATCATAAAAAAACCAAAATTACATGCATTGTATTTAGGTTTTTTTTACATTAAAATCGTAAAAATAGCTCATTATGCATAAATTTTACCTTTTAATTTTTAGATGAATGTTTTTTCTTTTCTAATTTATGATCATAGTAATTTTATAAATTTTGTAATTACATATATGATTTAATTTTACAATTTTAGAAATAATTTAGGATTTTTAATTTAGTATTATTAATTAAAAAAAAGAGAAGAAAAAAGAAAAGAAAAAGGGAATTAGTTAGTTATTGCAAAGGGGTTTAAATTTCTAATTTTTGGCTGATTTTTTTACGTGAAACCCGTTCCCAAATCATTCCAACCCAGGCCCAACTCAACCTTACCCGATCCACCCCTTTTACACCCAAAACGATGCCGCATCATTCTTGTTTTGATCTCAGCAGTTGATCACTTTGGATCTAACGGCTGGGAACTAATCAGCCCTTTACTATATCAGTGTCAGAAATCTTCCCCTCCCATTCCAATCCCCCTCAGTTCATCTCCTACACCCAAGCCCAAGGAAAACCTAGCGGCCCCTAAATCTCTGCGTACAACTGCCACTGAAAATCGCCTCACGACGGTTCTGGTGTTCCTAATGGCCCCAAATCAACAATGCAGAACCCCTTTCATCTCCTCTTTACATATCTCCAAACCAATACCCTAAAATCATCACCAAACGGCTCGAATCTTAAATCTAAGATTGATGCCTTAAAACCCCAAGTCACCCCAATGCCACCAATTTCATACCCCACAATCTTGGCACCTCTCTGAACCCTAAACCACCATTAATCCCATCCGAATCGGTCTCAATTTCCTCGAATTTTAAATCTGAATTCTCAGGAACCCTAATTTTCTTTCACCTCCAAATTTATGGCAGTTTTGGGGGATTTTGAACCCAAGACTTCCATGAGTTCATTGCTCTTGGTAGGAGCAGTGGATTGATGGTTGTCTAAAGTTCCTTTGTACCTCGAAAAATTGGGGTCAGAATGCGAAGTTGGTTCAATTTTCATTGTTGGAAGAATTAAGCATTAGGTAACTTCTTGTGCCATTTTATTCTTTAATTTCCTTTTGGTTTTGGTCATTTTCCCCTTTTTTTGTTAATCGCTTTAATTTAGCCGCATAATTTAGGTCTTCTTTTCTAGCTATTAGCTTCGTTAATCGCATGTTCTAAGATTTCGTCAATTAGAAATTCAATGTTGCCTAGGTTCAGATTGTTTAGATTGGATTGATTAGGTTTAGTCTTCTTATAATTCACCTATTCTGTTTCTCCTTTTATTTTATTTCTTGTTGTTTGTTTTCTTTATCTTTGTTGTTCTTGTAAGTTCCATTAAGAATGGTGTTAAAAGGTTAATCAATATCCTGTTTAGATAATTCTTGTTTAGTTTAGCTCTAGCCGGATTCAAATTTATTTCAATGTTTTGAATTTATCTAGTTTTGATTCTTGGTTTTCTTGGCCTAAGCATGCTGAATTTTAGTAGTGCTTTGAATTTGAGTTCACATGTATTGATTGCCTACATATTTTGATTAATTAGGATTAACTAATTTTAACTTTAGGTTTGCACCTCCAGATAGTAGTTTAAACCTTAGTTTAATTTTAGAAAATGAAATGCATTGCAACTAGGCAACCTAATCTCTTAGTTGAAGCTCCTAAATGGTTGTAATTAATTTGAAATCAGAACATAGGGCAAAGCTAAAATAATCAGTAAAAGGATAAAATTGGATTTTTACAAAGGCTAATATCAGAATGTTCTATACTTTTTTCAACTTTTCCTATCTTTAGCATAAAAATGCTGGTATTGGATAAGGAAAAGGACAGACAGCTGCAAAAGGTGCTGTACTGTTCTGATTTTCAGAATTTTTATGTTAGAATATACCTCTTTCGATGCCTTTGTGCACTCTATAAAAGGAAAACAGTCTATCACTCTCACACACACATTTAACATTATTTTTTGCACTCAAAATTTCTGAAAAACCATATAGAGATACAAGTTTTATTTCCTATTAATTCTGAAAGATATCATGATTAGATACAAAAACACTCAAAAAATGGATTTCTCTTAGCTGTGGATTTTTCTGGAAATACTAGTTCTTTTTTAGCTGGGGTTTTGCTGGTTGAAACTGTTGGTTTTCTTACTGATTTCTGGTTGAAAATTCTGAGTTAGCTTCTATCTAATTGCTGTGGATTTTTTGCTCTGAATCAGCCTCATTTATTGACCTTTATTTGGACCTCTTTGTTGTTGCATTTTGGATTATTTCTAGGTATGTAATCATGCCCTTGTTATGAAATGAATCTTTTTGCTAAAATATGAGTTTCTTCATGTTTATGTGTGTGTAATCACATGATTCAATGGTAGAAACTAGTGCGTGCTCTGTTTTCATCAACTTTCTTATGTCTTGTATGAACTTCAATGGTATAAAGATGTTATTAGATCTGTCCTGATTCTCATAAACTATAAGGCTGATTGTAGTAGTTTTATGTTCAAAAAAATGACATTAAGGATGTGAATGTGACCACCAGTTGGTTATATTCATCCCATAACATGGCAAGTGGTCGACCCTATAGTAAAGTGGCAAATAGCTTTGGCTCGTTTGATGCTGAGAGCAGTAGCAGCTTGGAAATTTTCTCTTTTTCTTTCTGTTTTGATTTAGCTTAAGGTGTTGATGAAGTTTATATCAGTCACGTCTACTTTGTATCCTCTTTAATTTTGGAACTTGTAATGGACTAGACTTCTATAAATTTATAGGCTAGTTGGTGTAGGTACAATAGTTATCTAGCTATATCCTAAATGTAGACCGGTGCATCATGCATGTTTAAAAATGCAACATTTGGTTGCTGAGTAGGTTAAGGCATGTTTCAAGTTTATGATTCATCATTAAAGGCATGTAAAAATGAATTATAAGCCTGTAATCTGATGATTCATACATGTTTATATTTTTTTCTTCAGAATTTCGTATAATCTTTCTTGCTATCATTTGTGAATCAAGAAGTACGAATTTTGTTTACCGTAAAAATGGTAACAACAATTAAATTTATAAAATAGGATTCTAAAAATACGTGATCTATTTTTATGCTAGTTGTTAGAGCAGATGATGCTAAGAGTGTGAAGTTTAGTGATAGATTACGAGCTAAAACGAGAGAATAATCAAACTGAGGGACTCACTGCCCCGGCTTCGGACTGGTCGAGGGAGGACCTGGAGGCCAATATTTGGGCTTGATCTCGAGCTATCGGGGGGTAATCAGGAATGGGATAACTGTTGAAATATGATCAAGCGAAGCTCTTTATGGCCAACACTAAGAAATAAATGAAACCCAACTAAGAAAATAGTAAATGCCAAATGGTAGCTTTGAGCGAGTAAGTTAGAGAAAAGAAAGAGAGAGAGAGAGAGAGATGTTATTGATCCTATGGAGAATAGTTGGAATAACATTAGATTATTAAAAAGTAGTCTGGGTTTCCTTTATAAAGGAGGGGAGCCCGGCTATAATACAACATGTACTAGCTGTAAAGTATGGAGATGGGACGTCTAGACGCGATGCCTCGACGTAGGCTCTGGATAGGCCGGTTCTGTCAGACATAGCCTTGTGCCTTGGGAACTTCCCCATATGTTCCATCCTTGATCCCTATCTTCTTTGAGTCAACTCTCGACGAGCCCCGAGGGATGGGACTCGGTCGTGACCCCACGTCCTTGGGGCCTTGAGGCATTCTTTCGAAATGGCTTGATAGCGAGAAGTTAAGTCCTCTAATTTTGCAACATACAGATAGTCTCTACGTTTCCCAGAATGAAGCGATGGGAAATGATTGTGACACTTGAAACCTCAATCTTCTTATGGGGACGTCGTACTAATGATGTGACCTGTGGCACGAGCTTTTGTGGCTACCGGGGTGTCTTATTGACTTATGCATTTTGATATCATTCAATGCACTATCGATTCCTGTTATTCAAGGTGAATGTACTGCCATCGATTTGATTATTCAAGAAAGGACTAATTGTGTCCATCAGCAAATTTTCCAAAGCCTTGATAACTGTGACGTTATCCCCTATAAATGGGGGTGCCTTGGCGTTGTCTTTTCTATCCTAGTACCTTTATTGTCACATTTTCCCATTTCTTCTTACCCTTGGATATGATGTTTGGGGCTTATGGCCTCAATGTCGTTAGGTAGAGCTCCCATAGGCTGTGTTGTGGCCTCTTGCTGGAGCTTCTCTTTGTTGATCATGACCATGCTGTCTTGTCGCTACTGTGGTCGATGTTACATTCACCACTGCTGTTGTTGTTGGCCCGAGATGATGGCGGACAGGGTGTCGATTCTCCCTTTTTGTAGACAGTCATTCGTACTATGCACCGCTGCTCACTCTCATACCAAGTCCTGGTGTGGCACTTCATCCCTTGGGTTTTTCTTTTCCCAAGGGATAAAATGGCACTCCCAGTCATAGAGGCAAGGGCCCGATGGATCTTTAACCTTTGGTTTTGGCGGGCCATGTCTATTTTCTCTGCCTCCTCTGCATCCTCCCCTTTTCCTCTTCTTCATCTTTTCCCTTGATGGGGACCCCCTGGGGATTGAGCTAGGAACCTAGAGAAGATGGCGATCGAAGGAATCGCCCTTAAGGATGCGTGTTTGGGGGGGGGGGGCACTCGAGGATACTGACACTGGAGATCGACCTACAATGATGGACTGGGCACTTAGGTTTCATCACATATACATCCTTCCGTTCCTCCGCCTTTGTGTAGAGATTCTCTGTAGGTTTTTGTAATCATCTGGTAAGAACCCCTCGAGGGCTATTGTACATGGATATTTATGAATATGAAGGGACTTCCTTAATTTATATTTTTGATTCTTGCCCTATTATTGTATGTTCTTGCGTGCTTTGAGGCCTTCAAATTCTTTCCTTTGTTATAGACCGTTGATATCTAACTCAGATGCGAGTGTTCTTTTCAATCTCTTGCCAGTTGACATGGCTTCTATTCGAGCCCACCGTCATACCCCAGACATAGCCTGAATTGATCCGATAGGCTCGGGATGTCGGGCCCCCCTATTTGCATGGAGGTAGTATATCGAGTTTTGGAGCTTTTAAGAGTGGAATCAAGAGAGATGGTCAACTTTAGGTATCTGGGTGTCTGCTTTGGACTTGATGCAAATAGCTTTTTAGAGCGTAGTGGATAGGTTTCTGTTGAGGGGTTGCCTATACTTAGGCGATATCTCGAGCCCTCTTGGATCCTTTATGATCGAAGCTTTGTGTGCTTATTTTTCTACCTATGAGGTTGGGCATTGCCCTTGGATCTGTATCGAGGCTGTTGGCCTCCAGGGGCCTATTCTTGATAGGCGAATCGTTGGAGTTTCCCTTATATATGTGGGGTTGCCTTTTCTTCTTTGGGAGATCTTCATTATTTTGGGTAGCTATCCTTACACCTTGGCATCGGGTCCTTTGTCCCTTCAAGCAAAAAAAGCATTGAGGCATGTCCTTATTTTAATCTGTAGACTCTACCGTAGTCATGGCAGCTGCTTTGGGGCCGGGCCGGCAAGCAGGGGAGAGTTCCACTCCCAGCACTCACAATCTGCTGGAGTTTGCTCTGAAGACGGTGTCTTTGATAAAAGAGGAACATCCGGAGTTGATATGGAGATATTACAGATGGAGCGAGGAGGTTATGCTGTAGGTGCTTCCCCCGGATGAGAGTATTATAGACTTCGCTGATGGATTCTTGAGCGTATACCTGTATCCTTTCACATTTGGCCCCCTTGATAGGGTCGTGCGTGATTTTTGTTTGAAGTATCGAGTCACTTTGGCGCAGATACATCCATCATTTTGGCGAGTGGTGCTGATGATGAGGTTCTCTATGGAGAAAGCTAGGCTTGAATTCACGCTCAACCACTCATCAGGCTGTACAGCGGTCTTTCATCACCGAGGCTTGTTAACCTTGCGTTGCCATTTATCGATGCCCTTTGTTTTTAATGATAAGGAAGGTGGGGATCAAGCGCGGATCAGTTGGGTCATCTGGGTTCGGATGACTGACATTATCCCCGTAGAGCTTATGCTATTTCTTGAGGGATGGAATTACGTACGTGATTGGAGTGTCTCGTGCTTCCTTGGATTATTGTGAGAAAAAACCAGTTGAGTAATTGTGTTTCCTTCATTTTGTAGCAATTTTATAGATGCCGGGAAAAGTTCACGATCTTCCCGGCTGAGTCCAGAAGCTGGCAACCCATTCGGCTTGCAACGAGCGTAGGTGGCAAGCTGTGTCTCGTGGCAGATGGGAAGTAAAATGTCTAGGTATGTACGTACACTGCTTTACCTTTTGTTTTCGTATATTTGAGATGAAATTTTTCCCTTTTCTTTTGTACTGGCTTTGCCGTCATAGATATCTGGTTGTCCGTTAAGGCGAGGCCGTTTTCCTCCGAGCAAGAGGAGTCGCCGGCCTCCGAGCCAAAGGATGAGTGTGATAAATGGTGTTTTCACCCGCAGTGTGATGGAGCTTTTAATGGGGCTCAACAGGCATGTGCCTCCAAGGAGAGGACATCGCCTGAGCCTACCATTCCCAAAGCGTTTGATTCCGAGATGGTGGTTCCTTCGAGTGAATATGCTTTGTCCGAGGTTGGTTCTCCCAGGGCCGAGAAGGAAGGTCCAATAGTAGTGTGCTCCGCCTTCGAGGGGGTCCGTCGGCTTCACTTCATGGTGAGTTTCGGCGTAGTCCTTCTGTATTTCGTGTCTTCCTTTATTCACTGGGTTTTTCCTTTTCATGCCTTTGATAGGCTCAGGTTTGAGCTACTCCATCATGGGGTCAAGCTTTGAAAAGCTATGGACGAGGGTGAGTCCCTTAGACTCCTTAGTGAGGAGAAGGAGGTTGACTTGATGCATTGACGATATGAGGCGTATTAGTGCTGGAATTACAAGAGCTATTTGCTGGAGCAGGTAACCTTTTATAGTGAGCATTTCGCTCATTTTGGCCCTTAAGGTTAACCATTTTACCTATATTAGCTACAGAAATAGACGGAGGCCTTGGAGTACCTCAAATGAAAATCCGATCGCGTCCGGTATGCTTGCGGTGAACTGAGGGCTCTAGTGCAGGAGCAAGATTTGGATTAGAGGGGCTCTTTGGCCAAGATTCCCACCCTCGAGGCACAACTCTACTGGGCTCATAAAAATGCTACAGTCCTAGCGGATATGATCGTGAAGCACTAGTACGATCTCTCGAAGGTTAGGGCTGAGATAATCGATGCTCGGGATGAAGAAACATTAAATCAAACAAAGGCTGATCAGGAGCTGGCAATCCATGTGAAGGATGTTGCTGGTGCTCAAGCTGAGTTAAAGTGGGCCCTTGATTGCGAGAAGAGGGTCGAGGAATATGTCCGTTGCAGATCCCGAACAGAGGTACTCGATGAGATTGGTTCTAGGGGCTTCATTCTCTTAGAGCGGTTGGCTCGAGCAAGGGCGTACAAGCGTGATGCTTTATCCCTTCTTCCTGACGTCATAGAGAGCAGATCTGGGGCTAGCAAGCTGTATCCTTTAGGAAGGGAGCGTGCATTTTGCCGCTTTTCCATTTTGTACTTCATATTTGCAGAGCATGTTTATAGATGGAGAGCGTGCCTTTTGTGCATGTAAATAAGAGAAAACTTAAAGCTTTATCTTTTTTGTATCTTCTTTTTTATTGCTTTCGACCAGGCTGACTGGTTCTCGGCGTCTGGCGGGGACCCTATGGATCCGGAGCTCACTAGATAGTCCTGGAGGCTTTTACGTGCGATTTCTGACGTGAATAGGTGTTAGGTTCTTTGTGCTCGCCTGCCTGTTTAGGCCTAGTTTCCAAGTCAGGCCCATATTTGAGCCTACCTAACCTCCAATTTCCCGTTCCTGCGTGGGCGGATGTTGATTTTTCTTGTTGCTCAACCTTGGGCATTTGCGTTTCATATATTTTGGGTCCTATCTTTGAGTTGTATTGCGACTCGAGCTTTCAATGACCCTCAAGTTCTTTTGTTCCCATATGTACGGACGACGATGGATTTTGCACTTCGGGTCGAATCGACCTCTTAAGTGTGTGTCCTGGAGGCTTATTTGATGGGTGATAATGGCACTTAGGTCGTTACCTTAGGCATGTGTAGTTAAATATTTTGGATCCGACCTCCGAATCGGTACAATAACATTATTGGTAGAGGATAATAAAGAAAGATATAGTTGCATATGTATCTCGGTGTATAAATTGTCAGCAAGTAAAGTCTGAGTATCAGAGAACCAATGGTCTGCTTCAGAAGTTGGAGATTCCTAAGTGGAAGTGGGAGCATATCCCTATGGATTTCGTTGTTGGACTGCCACATACTCAGAAGAAGTTTGATGCAGTTTGTGTCATTGTGGACGGACTGACCAAGTAAGTGCATTTCATTCCGTGGCAGTTGCCTATTCTTCAGAGCGATTGATAAAGATTTATATCCGTGAGATCATTCGTCTTCACTGTGTGCCCGTGTCTATCATTTCTGATCGAGGTGCGCAGTTCACCTCATATTTTTGGAGGACAGTACAGAGTGAGTTGGGCACACAAGTTGAGCTAAGCATAACATTTCATCCTCAGACGGACAGGCAGTTCAAGCGCACTATTTAGATATTTGAAGATATGCTCCGTTCTTGTGTTATAGAGTTCAGAGGTTCATGAGAACGGTTCTTGCCGCTAGTGGAGTTTGCCTACAACAACAGTTATTAGTAGAGCATTCAGATGGTTCCTTATGAGGCATTATATGGTAGGCGATGCCGATCGCCAGTTTGATGGTTTGATCTAGGGGAGGCTCAGTTTTTAGGTGCAAAGTTAGTACAGGATGCCTTGGATAAAGTAATAAGTAGGGATTTTGATTCCTTATTTGCGCTATTTTACTTTCATTTTAGCTCAAAATTGCTTACAGGTATTCCTGAAAACTAATGAAATGTGATTTCTTGTAGGAGTGTTGGAATATTAGCAAAAGAAATGAAAATCAACTCAAGAAGGAGTAATTTTTGACAAGGACCAAAACAAGGCAAAAAAGGCACAATGCTTTGTGATGCACTCACAGTAGAAATAGTGGGATCCACATGCCAAGAGATACATTGCCACATCCAGGTACCCCTCTACTCTAAAGTGGCTATTTATAGCAATTTACGCAAGTATTTATTTAGGTAATAGACATACTCTTTGGAATAACATTATGTGTATGCATGATAATTATAAGGGACCTTTGCTATTGGGGGGGGGGAGGCGGATTTTAATGACATCACTCATGCCACTAATAAATTTGGAGGCCAACAAATTAATATTTCAAGGTCCAACAAGTTTATATATTGCATAAATTGTTGTAACTTTACTGATTTAGGCAATAAAGGTAGTCCTTATACTTGGACAAACGATCGTCATAATCATCATAATATTCTCGAACTTATTGATCTCTTCTTAGCAAATTATGACTGGCTTAGGCATTACCCCAATGCACTTGTCACACATTTACCACGGACACATTCTGATCATTGTCCACTATTAATACAACTTCAACACCGCCCTCTCCCTCGTAAAAAAAATTTCGCTTTGAAAGTATCTGGGCAACACATCCTACCTTCCCTTCCCTAGTCCAAGAAGCCTGGAATAATAATTTGCAATTACTCCCAGCAATTGAAAATTTCACTGATATTGTACAGGAATAGAATAAATCTACTTTTGGAAATATCTTTACACGTAAGCGAAAAATATTGGATCGTTTAGGGGGTATTCATCCTTCCCCAATTATCTTATCAGTTCATTTTTACGAAATTTGGAAAGTCAATAAAATGTGACGACCCGGCCCATCATCACGTGAATTACCACCCTGTTTCTCCCATGTTATACTTCTCTATGCTTCATTATCAATATTTGATGTGATCGAGTCATTTTTGATTTGTTTTGGTAGGAAATGATACACTTAGTCTCTTTAAGGAGGGTTTGGGTTGGAAAAGTCAACCGGATGTTCGCTTATGAGTTAGAGGGCTCGGATGTAATTTTTGGTGATTTGGTTAGCTTGGGGGGATGATTTGTGACTTAGAAGCATGATCAGAAGTGATTTTGGAGGTTCGGTGTAGAAATAGGCTTGAATTGGCGAAGTTAGTATTTTGGTGAATTCCGGTTGATAGGTGAGATTTTGATCCGAGGGTCTAAATGGAATTCTGAAGTTTCAGTAGCTTTGTTAGGTGATTTGGGATACGTGTGCAAAATTTCAGGTGATTCGGAGGTGATTTAGTTGGGTTTTTGATCGAATGCGAGTTTCGGAAGATTTTGAAGAACTTAGGCTTGGATTTGAGGTGATTTGATAGTTTCAGTATTGTTTGTAGTGTTGTGTTGATTGGAACAGGTCTGAATAAGGTATTGGATCATGTTTGTATTTTGGGTCATGTTAGGCTGGACCGCAGATGCGGACAGGGAGCCGCACTTGCGGAGCCATAGGTGCGGCCGGTGGACCACAAATGCAGCAAACTGCTTTTAGTGAAATTCCACTGAAGCAGAAGTTGTGACTGCAGAAGTGGTTCCGCATAAGCGGAAACTAGACCGTAGAAGCGGAATTTACTGGGCAGAGCCATTTAATTCCATCTTCGCGAATTTTGAAAGAGTTAGACATTTTCACTTCGGACTTGGATTATTGTGGGCGATTTTGAAGAGCGTTTTCAATGGGTTTCGATAAGGTAAGGATTCTTGAACTTAAAACACGATTTTATGGTGCAAATACATGAATTAAGACTGAAAAATTAAGGAATCAAGGGTTAAGAATGGAGGTTAGGGCTTGAACTTAAGAGAGTTAAGAATGGGGATTTGAAGGGTCAATTGGACTCTGATTCTAATAATTTTGATATATATATACTCTTGGCGAGATAAGGAATCCGATGATGTTAAATGTTCTGAAATTCGAGAAGTGGGCCCGGGGCTCGGGTTTTGCAAATTTTGTGATTTTTGATATTTTCGAGTCTTTTCGATTGGGTTATGTTCCCTTAGCCTATTGTAACGTATTCGTTGTGGTTTTGATCATATTCGATGCGTGAGGATGTTGATTTGCGAGGCAAGGGCATAGCGAGCTAGGATTTTAGCCGGCAACGTAGTGCTATATTGAGGTAAAACACGCGTTTAATGGCGAGCGCGGGGTTGTTTACTACTTGGGATTGTGACTTGGTCTATCCCGTTTGATATTTTTACCTCGTATTTAACTGAGATGTGTTCGTTATCAACATGATTTGGGCTTCTTGCCATATTTTGGGCTTCATGCCGAATACTTGAATCCTTCGTGGATTTTTATCACTCTTTCCTCACTATTTGATACATTACTTGAACTCAGTCCTGTTGATTACATTGTTTTACAAACTCAGCCCCTTTAATTGAATTTTTAGACGTAAATTGATATTTTCACTACTGTTGGGCTTAGCACTACTATTTTATTGATGCCCGAAAGGCTTATGATATTTCTGGACTGAGTGAGGCTTTCAGGCCTTGAGTGTAATGTGAGGAGGCTTACGGGCCTCGAGTGTTATGTGAGGAGGCTTTCAGGCCTCGAGTGTTATGTGAGGAGGCTTTCAAGCATCGAGTGTGATGTGACAAGGCTTTCAGGCCTTAAGTTGATATAGCGCTTGGGCCGTAAGGGGCCCCTTCAGAGTCTGCACACCCACGGTGAGCGCGGGTACCCCACGTGATATGATACTGAGCCCGAGGGGCTGATACTGTTCTGAGTGATTAATACTGAGCCCGAGGGGCTAGTACTGTTCTGAATGACTGATGCTGAGCCCGAGTGGCTGATACTGTTCTAAGCGATTGGTACTGGGCCCGAGGGGCAGATTTCTACTCATTATTTACTTGTTGTTTTACCTGATTTATCAGATTTTAAAAGGAGATTTCATTTGATTCTGTACTGTTCTACTATTTTTACTGTTTTTACTGCCTGATATAGAATTGCTTTGTGCAGTTATGTGTTTTCATGCCTTTGGTTATTATTTATTATTATTACTCACTGGGTCGGAGTACTCACATTACTCCCTGCACCATGTGTGCAGATACAGGCATAGAGGAGTCTTCACTTGAGCGTTGATTCTTTCCAGACCAGGCAGCGAGTTAGAGTGACGAGGTAGCTGCTGACGTCTGCAGCCCCTTGTCTCCCCTATTTTTATATCTTTTGAGTTCCTTTAGACTATTGTAACAAATTTTATATTCCGTAGACTCATTACAAACTCTGTAGTAGGTCATGACTTGTGACACCCCGGTTTGGACTGTATCGGGATGGCTTCCTTTGTTGTTATCGCTATTTTTGCACTTTTTGCTATAGTACGCATGTGTTATAATTTTAAATGGTAATTAATTGCTTTAAAAGAGGTGTTTGCATTGTTTTGGCTGGCCTTGTCTTCAGGAGAGGTGCCATCACGGTCGGGTTTGGGAATTGGGCCACGACAAGGTTGTACCAGAGCCTAGGTTACTAGGTCTCGTGAGTCATGAGCTAGTTTAGTAGAGTCTCGCAGATCGGTATGGAGACATCTGTACTTATCCTCGAGAGGTTGTAGAACCTTTAGAGGAAAACTTCACATTCTTGAAATTCTTTCGTGAGAACTTGTTGATTCGAGTACCAAACTTTTCTTTGTTCTATTCTCTCACTGATGGTAAGGACACGAGCTACCGGATATGACGGACGATCACCAGTATGACCCACTGAGGCCACCAGAGGCCGTGGACGGGGTCATGGTCGTGGCAGAGATAGAGCAGCAGGGGCAGCACCTGTGGATCCTCCAGTTGCCCCAGCTCAGGACTAGGCTCTAGCAGCACCAGTTCCGGTAACAGTTGTGCCCATTGTGATTCTGGGTCTTCAGCAGACTTTGGCTCAGATTTTGACAGTTTGAACTGGCCTGGCTCAGGCACTTTTAGCCACCATAGCAACAGCTACTTCGCAGGTTGGGGGAGGCAATCTGACCCCCGCTGCCCCCACCTCTGAGTAGGTAGTGCAGGGATTACAGACTCCAGAGGCACCTCCAGCTCAGCCAGTTGCACATTACAGGAGTTCAGGGTTCCAGCTATGCAAGAGGACGAGCAGCGTCGCCTCGAGAGGTTTTGTAGATTCCAGCCTCCGACATTCAGTGATGCTGAGGGCGAGGATGCCTGGGATTTTCTTGATAGGTGTCTGCGTATACTCTGTAAAGCGGGGATCCTTGAGTCTAGTGGTGTGGCATTCACCAACTTTCAGTGTACTGGGGCTGCCTTCAGTCGGTGGGAGGCGTATGAGAGGCGTAGGGCGGCTGGTGCAGCACCTTTGACTTGGCAGGAGTTCTCCACTCTCTTCTTAGAGAAGTATGTACCGCAGTATCACAGAGAAGAGCTGCGCAGATAGTTTGAGTGGCTACGGTAGGGAGATATGACTGTGTCTCAGTACGAGATGAGGTTTTCAAAGTTGGCTCTTCATAACGTCTGGTTGGTTCCATCGGATCTTGAGCGGATTTGTGGATGGCCTTAACTACCACCTTCGTGTTCTTATGACTAGAGAGAGAGTACTGGGTGCTTCATTCGAGGAGGTAGTTGATATAGCTCGAGAGATTGAGGTGGTTTGCCGTCAGGAATGAGAGGAGAGGGAGGCCAAGAGGCCTCAAGGTTTTGGCAGTTACAGTGGCGCTCCTTCGAGGGGCTAATTCCAGTAGGGTAGGGGTCGTTCTTTCGGGCCCGCTCAGTCAGCCCATCACGAGTATCGTGCGGCATCCTCAGGTCGTGGTTATCATGTTTCTCAGCAGAGTCAACCTTCACTCAATGCTTTTCCAGCACAGAGTTCATCTCGAGCCCTATCTGTTTAGGGTTCTTCTAGGCCGGGTGCGTTAGCCAATCACTCCGGTGCGAGGGCTTCCCTTCACTCCTATTCTCCAACACCAGGGAGTTGTTATGAGTGCGGAGAGGTTTGGCATATGTGGAGGCAGTGTCATCGTCGTGCTGCTAGCTCATCTCAGCAGAGGGGTCTGCCCTCGTCTTCTGGTCCAATTTCTTTAGCACCCGCCCCGCCAGCTAGGGATGAGGGTCAGGCAGCCAGGGGTCTCCCCAAAGGCACAGGTCGATTAGGCGATGGTCAAGCTCGCTTTTATGCTCTTCAGGGAAGGACAAATGCCATTGCTTCAGATGTTGTCATTGCACGTATTATTTCAGTCTGCCACAGGGATGCCTCAGTCTTATTTGATCCCGGTTCCACCTATTCTTATATGTCCTCATATTTTGCTCATCATTTGGGTACAACCCAATAGTGTCTTGCTTTACCCGTGTCTTGCTTTACCTGTTCATGTATCTACCCCGATGGGCGATACTATTATTACAGAGCATGTGTATCGCTCATGTTTGGTGACTATTGGGGGTCTGGAGACTCGAGTTGATCTATTGCTATTGAGCATGGTGGATTTTGATGTTATTTTGGGCATGGACTGGCTATCTCCGTGTCATGCTATTCTGGACTGTCATGCTAAGATAGTCACTCAGGCTATACCGGGTGTACCAAGGATCAAGTGGCGTGGTGTGACTGACTATATTCCTAGCAGGGTGATTTCATTCTTAAAGGCTCAGCGTATGGTTGGGAAGGGTTGCCTTTCATATTTGGCGTTTTTGAGAGATGTTGGAGCAGAGACTCCTAGAATTGCTTCTGTCCCAGTTGTGAGGGAGTTTCCCGATGTATTTCCTGTAGACCTATCGGGCATGCCACCGAATAGGGATATTGATTTTGGTATTGACCTGACGTCGAGCACTCAGCCCGTTTCCATTCCGCCGTATCTTATGGCACAACAGAGTTTAAAAAATTGAAGGATCAGCTTCAGGAACTCCTAGATAAGGGGTTTATTCAGCCTATTATGTCACTGTGGGGTGCACCGGTTCTATTTGCGAAGAAAAAGGATGGCACAATGAGAATGTGCATTGACTACAGGCAATTGAACAAAGTAATAGTGAAGAACAAATATCCTATGCCTCGCATTGATGATTTATTTGACCAGCTTCAGGGAGCGAGGGTGTTCTCCAAGATTGATCTCCATTTGGGCTATCACCAGCTGAAGATCAGGGATTCAGATATTATGAATACTGCTTTCAGGACTAGATATGGTCACTATGAGTTTCTTGTTATGTCTTTCGGGCTGGCTAATGCTCCAGCAGTGTTCATGCATTTGATGAATAATGTATTTCGGCCTTATCTGGATTCGTTCGTTATTATTTTTATTGATGATATTCTGGTGTGCTCGCATAGCCAGGAGGAGCACGGATAACATTTGCGAATTGTATTGCAGAGATTGAGGGAGGATAAGCTTTATGCAAAGTTCTCCAAGTGCGAGTTTTGGCTCAGCTCAGTAGCGTTCTTGGGACACGTGGTGTCTAGTGAGGGTATTCAGGTCGACCCAAAGAAGATAGAGGCGGTTCATAGTTGTCCTAGACCAACCTCAGCCATAGAGATTCGTAGTTTCCTTGGTTTGGCAGGTTATTATCGCTGATTTCTACAGGGATTTTCCTCTATTGCGTTGCCCTTAACCGAGTTGACTCAGAAGGGTGCTCCATTTGTATGGTCGGACGAGTGCGATGAGAGCTTTCAAAAGCTCAAGACAGACTTGACCACGACTCTAATATTGGTTTCGCCCTCAGCTTCAGGTTCTTATATTATGATCCTTCGAGAGTAGGGATTGGATGTGTATTGATGCAGGAGGGTAGAGTTATTGCTTATGCTTCTCGTCAGTTAAAGCCCCACGAGAAGAACTACCCTATTCATGATTTGGAGTTGGCTTCTATAGTTCATGCTTTAAAGATTTGGAGGCACTACTTGTATGGTGTATCTTGTGAGGTATTCACCGATCATCGCAGTCTTCAGCATTTGTTCAAACAAAAGGACCTTAATTTGAGGCAGCGGAGGTGGATAGAGTTACTCAAGGATTATGATATTACCATTTTGTATCAACCCGGGAAGGCCAATGTAGTGGCCGATGCTTTGAGCCGAAAGGAAGTTAGTATGGGGAGTTTGGCGTACATACCAGTTGGGGAGAGGTCATCTGTGGTTGATGTTCAGGCTTTGGCCAATCGGTTGGTAAGACTAGATATTTCGGAGCCAAGTCGGTTGTTGGCCTGTATGGTTTCTCGGTCTTCCTTATATGATCTTATCAGAGAGTTACAGTATGATGACCTGCATTTGCTTTTCCTTAAGGACAGGGTTCAACACGATGATGCCAGAGATGTGACCATTGGCGATGATGGTGTGTTACGAATGCAGGGCCGAATTTGTGTACCCAATTTGGATGGGCTTCGGGAGTTGATATTAGAGGAGGCCTATAGCTATGGTATTCCATTCATCCGGGTTCCGCGAAGATATATCAGGACTTGAGGCAGCACTATTGGTGGAGGAGAATGAAGAAAGACATTGTAGGATTTGTGGCTCGGTACCTCAATTGTCAGCAGGTAAAATATGAGCATTCGAGATCGGGTGGCGTGCTTCAGCGGATGATTATTCCCGAGTGGAAGTAGGAGAGGATTATTATGGATTTCGTGAGTTGTCTCCCTCGGACTTTGAAGAACTTCGATTTGATTTAAGTGATTGTGGACCGGCTGTCCAAGTCTGTGCACTTCATTCCAGTATGTACTACCTATTCTTCGGAGCGGCTGGCAGGGATTTTTATCCAGGAGATTATTCGATTGCATGGTGTTCCAGTGTCTATTATCTCAGATAGAGGTACTTAGTTTACTTTTCAATTCTGGAGGATATTTCAGCGATAGTTGGGTACGTAGGTAGATTTTAGCACAACATTTCATCCTCAGACAGATGGGTAGTCCGAGCGTACTATTCAGATATTGAAGGACATGTTGTGCGCCTATCTTATTGATTTTGGAGCTTCTTGGGATGAGTTTTTGCCGCTTCTAGAGTTTGCCTACAACAACAGTTATCAGTCGAACATTCAGATGGCTCTGTATGAGGCGTTGTAGATCTCTAATGTGTTGGTTCAAGCCCAGCGAGGTTAGGCTATTGGGGACAGAGTTGGTTCGGGATGCCTTAGAAAAGGTGAAGCTGATTCAGGAGAGACTTCGTACAGCACAATCGTGTTAGAAGAGTTATGCAGACCGGAAGGTTCGAGATGTATATTATATGGTTGGTGAGAAGGTCATGCTGAAGGTTTCGACCATGAAGGGTGTTATGCGGTTTGTAAAGAAAGGGAAGTTGAGTCCGCAGTTTATTGGGACTTTTGAGGTACTTCAGAGGATTGGGGAGGTGACTTATGAGCTTGCCTTGCCACCCAGCTTTTTAGGCGTGCATCTGGTATTTCATGTATCTATGCTCCGGAAGTTTGTTGGGGACCCGTCTCATGTATTGGATTTCAACACTGTTCAGTTGGATGATGATTTGACCTATGATGTGGAGCTGGTGGCTATTTTGGGTCGTCAGGTTCAAAAGTTAAGATCAAAGGATACAGTTTCGGTAAAAGTGCAATGGAGAGGTCGGCCCATGGAGAAGGCTACTTGGGAGACCGAGCGGGAGATACAGAGTAGATATCCTTACCTATTTGAGGCTCCAGGTATGTTTCTTGACCCGCTCGAGGACGAGCGTTTATTTTAGTTGGGAATGATGTGATGACCCGGACCATCATCACGTGACTTACCGCCCCGTTTCCCCCATTTTATGCTTCTCTATGTTTCATTATCGGTATTTGATGTGATCGAGTCGATTTGGATTGGTTTTTGTAGGAAATGAGACACTTAGTCTCTTTGAGGAAGGTTTGGGTTGGAAAAGTAAACCGGATGTTGACTTATGAGTTAGAGGGCTCAGATGTGATTTTCGATGATTTGGTTAGCTTCGAGGGATGATTTGTGACTTAGGAGTATGATCGGAATTGATTTTGGAGGTCGGGTGTAGAATTAGGCTTGAATTGACGAAGTTAGTATTTTGGTGAATTCTGGTTTATAGGTGAGATTTTGATCCGAGGGTCTAAATGGAATTCTGAAGTTTCAGTAGCTTTGTTAGGTGATTTGGGATACGTGTGCAAAATTTCGGTGATTCGGAGGTGATTTAGTTGGGTTTTTGATCGAATGCGAGTTTCGAAAGATTTTGAAGAGCTTAGGCTTGGATTTGAGGTGATTTGATGGTTTCAATGTTTTTTGTAGTGTTGTATTGATTGGAACAGGTTTGAATAAGTTATTGGATCATGTTTGTGTTTTTGGTCGAGGTCCCGGGGGCCTTGGGATGATTTTGGATGGCGATCAGGGAGTTTTGGACTTGTAATGTTGCAGAACCTGTGCTGCTTCTAGTATTTCCGCACTTGCGGAAAAGGAGTCGCAGGTGCGGTGCCGCATATGCAGCGTAGAAGAAGTAGAAGCAAAAAGGTGCGATGTTAGGCTGGACCACAGATGTGGACAGGGGGCCGCAGATGTGTCTTGGGGACCGCAGAAGCGACCAAGTGCTTTTAGTGAAATTCTGTAGAAGCAGAAGTTGTGACTGCAGAAGCGGTTCCGCATAAGCGGAAACTGGACCGTAGAAGAGGAAGTGACTGGGCAGAGGCATTTAATTCCATCTTTGCGAATTTTGAAAGAATTAGGCATTTTCACTTCGGACTTGGAATATTGTGGGCGATTTTGAAGAGGGGTTTCAAGGGGATTCGATAAGGTAAGGATTCTTGAATTTAAACACGATTTTATGGTACAAATACATGAATTAAGACTGAATAATTAAGGAATCGAGGGTTAAGAATGGAGGTTAGGGCTTGAACTTTAGAGTATTAAGAATGGGGATTTGAGGGGTCAATTGGACTTTGATTATGATAATTTTGATATGTATAGACTCTTCGCAAGATAAGGAATCCGATGATGTTAAATTTTCTGAAATTTGAGAAGTCGGTCCGGGGCTCAGGTTTTGCAAATTTTGTGATTTTCGATATTTTTCGAGTCTTTTTGATTGGGTTATGTTCCCTTAGCCTATTGTAACATATTCATTGTGGTTTTGATCAGATTCGACGCGCGAGGAGGTCGATTTACGAGGCAAGGGCATAGCAAACTAGGATTTTCGCCAGCTTGAGGTGTGTAATTATAGTAAATGATACCCTGAGGGTTTGAAACCTCGGATTTGCACAATGTAGTGCTATATTGAGGTGAGACACGCATTTAATGGTGAGCACGAAGTTGTTTAGTACTGCGGATTGTGACTTGGTCCGTCCCGCTTGATATTTTTACCGCGTATTTAACTGAGATGTATTTTTTATCTACATGATTTGGGCTTCATGCCATATTTTGGGCTTCATTTCGAATACTTGAATCCTTCACGGATTTTTATCACTCTTTCCTTACGATTTGATACATTACTTGAACTCAGTCCTGTTGATTATACTGTTTTACAAACTCAGCCACTTTAATTGAATTTTTTAGACTTAAATTGATATTTTCACTGCTGTTGGGCTGAGCACTACTATTTTATTGATGTCCAAGGGGCTTTTGATGTTTCTGGAGTGAGTGGGGCTTTCAGACTTTGAGTTTGATGTGAGGAGGCTTTCAGGCCTCGAGTGTTATGTGAGGAGGCCTTCAGGCCTCGAATGTTATGTGCGGAGGCTTTCAGACCTCGAGTGTTATGTGAGGAGGATTTCAGGCCTCGAGTGTTATGTGAGGAGGCTTTCAGTCCTCAAGTGTGATGTGAGAAGACTTTCAGGCCTTAAGTTGATATAGCGCTTGGGCCGTAAGGGGGCCCTCCGAAGTCTGCACACCCACAGTGAGTGCGGGTACCCATGTGATATAATACTGAGCCTGAGGGGCTGATACCGTTCTGAGTTATTGATACTGAGCCCGAGGGCTGATACGGTTTTGAGTGATTGATACTGAGCCCGAGGGACTGATACTATTCCGAGCGATTGGTACTGGCCCGAGGGGGAGATTTCTACTCATTATTTACTTGTTGTTTTACCTTATTTACTGGATTTTCAAAGGAGATTTCATTGGATTATATATTGTTCTATTGTTTTTACTTCCTGATATAGAATTGCTTTGTGTAGTTACGTGTTTTCATGCCTTCGGTTATTATTTATTATTATTACTCACCGGGCCGGAGTACTCACATTACTCCCTGCACCATGTGTGCAGATACAGGCATAGAGGAGTCTGCACCTGAGCACTGATTCTTTCCAGACCAGGCAGCGAGTCAGAGTGACGAGGTAGCTGTTGACGCCTGCAGCCCCTTGTCTCCCCTATTTTGATATATTTTGAGTTCCTTCAGACTATTGTGTCAGATTTTATATTCCGTAGACTCATTACAAACTCTGTAGTAGCTCATAACTTGTGACACCCCGGTTTGCGCTATGTCGGGATGGCTTCCCTCGTTGTTATCGCTATTTCTGAACTTTTTGCTATATTACGTATGTGTTAGAATTTTAAATGGTAATTAATTTCTTTAAAAGAGGTGTTTGCATTGTTCTGGCTAGCCTTGTCTTCACGAGAGGCACCATCACGGCCGAGTTTGGGAATTGAGCCGTGACATAAAACTTGAAGAGGATTTTTGGAAACTAAATTAACTGGTTAAATGATAGAGTTGTAAATAAGAAAATTTTCCACCCATCCACTTTAAATCATCATAGACATAATCGCATAACTGCTCTACAAGATCAATGGGAAAATTGGATAACTGAGCCTCAAGTTATTAAACTAAATATTATCAATTATTATTAGTCTCTCTTTACAACACAAAACCTTTGCTCAAATCGAAATCATTTAATCCAACCTTCTAATATTCTTACTATGCATGAACAAAATTCCTTAACCAAACCTATCCAAGATCATGAAATCATTAATGCATTACATTCTTTTAAACCATTAAAGGCTCCAGGTCTAGATGGCCTACACCCTTTCTTTTATCAAAAATATTGATATTACATTGGTAGTTCAGTAAAATACTTTTGCCATAAGATTTTACAAGACCAAAACATAGACCCTAACATTAATAATACTCTAATTTGCCCGATCTCTAAAAATAAACATGCACCTTCTATTTCTCAATATCAACCATCAGTCTTTGTAATACCATTTATAAGCTTATTCCCAAAATGATTGTCAATAGGCTTAAACCAATGCTCGAACATCTTATTAATCCTACTCAATATAGCTTCTAGAAAAATTGAGGAGCTGTAGATAATGCACTTATAGTTCAGAAAATAATCACAAGATTCCAAAAAATGAAAGGTAAGAATTCTAATATACTTATAAAATTTGATCTTTGAAAAGCTTTCGATAAATAGGATTAGTCTTTCATTTTTACACTCTTGTTACCCTTTAATTTCCTCCAAAATTTACTCAGTTAATTATGTCAAGTATCACTACTACATCTACAGCCATAATTATCAATGGCAACCCATCTGAATGTTTCTTGCCTACCAGAGGCCTAAGGCAAGGAGGCCTATTATCGCCATATATGTTTATCCTTTGTCTTGAAATGCTCTTGTGCACATTCCTCACAACAGTTGATTATCGCTCTTGGCAAGCCATCACCCTCGCTAAAATGGGATCTTAGCTATCTCATTTATTTTTTACTGATGACATTATTCTCACAACAAAAATTACCCCTGCCACTTGTGATTCAATTGTTAATACTCTTGCTAATTTTACCACTCACTCAGGCCAAACTATAAATTTCCAAAAATCCAATATTTTATTAAAAAAATTGTCCAGTCCCAACTAGACAAACATTTCTCCAACTATTTCATATGAAGAAAGGGAAAACCTTGGACGGTATTTAGGATTTCCAATCTTTACAAAATCACCTTCAAAAAGAGATGACCAATTTTAACTTGATAATTTCAAAAATAAAGTAGCGGGTTGGAAAATAAAATTTTTATCAAAAGAAGGTAGGGAAACACTCATTCGCTCTAATCTCAACCAAGTACCAAACCATCTCATGCAATATAACACTATGCCTACCTATATACTTTCACATATTACTCGCTATCAACGAAATTTTCTTTGGGGCACAACTTCGCAAAAGAAAAAATTACATCTTACTAAGTGAAATACTGTAACCCAACCACTACATCAAGGCGGATTGGGAATCCAAAATCTCTCCATTAAAAATAAAGCATTACACGCAAGTCTTGCATGAAGACTTTTTAAAAATACTAATCAACTTTGGGAACAAGTACTGTTGCTCATATATCTACGTCCAAAACATCTTACAAAAAGAAATGTCTCATCCACCTGGAGAAACATAATGAGGGGTTAGTTGTGTTGCTACTTAGGGTATTAATGGAACCATGCCAATGCAACCATGTGCATTTTTTGTCTAATCCTTGGATCAAACAAAATTTCACATTTCGCAATTGTGTAGCTGGACCATTACCTAGATATGAGGAGAAAAGGCTAGTTTCCAATTACTACTATAACCAGGCTTGGCATTTGGAAAAGCTGCCTTTCCTATTACCACACCAATTTGAGCAAAGCATCAAGGACATATACATACCTTTCTCAATAACAAATCATGATCAAATTTTTGGGCTCTTGCCTCATATATCATCTTCTCTGTCAAATCTGTGACGATCCGACCCGTCGTCTCATGAGTTACCGCTCTGTTTCCCCCATTTTATGCTTCTTCATGTTTCATTATTATCATTTGGTGTGTTAGAGTTGATTTGGATTGGTTTTGGTAGAAAATGAGACACTTAGTCTCTTTAAGGAAGGCTTGTTTTGGAAAAGTCAACCAGATATTGACTTATGAGTTATAGGGATCGAATGTGATTTCCGGCTATTCGGTTAGCTTCGGGGGGTGATTTGTGACTTAAGAGTATGACCAGAATTTATTTTGGAGGTCCGATGTAGAATTAGGCCTGAATTGGCGAAGTTAGCATTTTTGCGAATTCCTTGTTAGGTGATTTGGGATGTGTGTGCAAAATTTCAGTTGATTCGGAGGTGTTTTGGTTGGGTTTTTGATCGAAAGCGTGTTTCAGAAGTTTTTGAAGAACTTAGGCTTGAATTAATTGTAATTTGATGATTTTGGTGTTAGTTGAGGTGTCTTGATGATTGGAGCAAGTTTGAATAATGTTTTAAGATATGTTGGTACTTTTAATTGAGGTCTCGGGGGCCTCGGGTGATATCGGATGGTTATCGGAATGAAGTTTGGAGTTTTGAAAGTTCTGGTTCAGCTGATATCTGGTGTTTTCACTTATGCGGAAATGGACCACAGAAGCGGTTCCAAAGAAGCGAAGGTCTAGTCGCAGAAGTGAAAAGTGGATCCTGCGGAGTTTCCGCAGAAGCGGGCATGCGGACCGCAGAATTGGTCTCACTTGTGCGAGTAGTGGACTGCAGAAGTGCTCCTGCGCAAGATTGGAGGAACCGCAGAAGCGGAAGAAAAACCCACAAAAGCGGTGTCGCAGAAGAGACTATTGTACCGCAGAAGCGAAAAGGTCTGTTTAGAGGTATTAAATTCTATATTCGTGAATTTAGCAAGTTTGAATAAAGTTTTAAGATATGTTGGTACTTTTAATTGAGGTCTCGGGGGCCTCGGGTGATATCGGATGGTTATCAGAATGAAGTTTGGAGTTTTGAAAGTTCTGGTTCAGCTGGTATCTGGTGTTTTCACTTCTGCGGAAATGGACCACAGAAGCGGTTCCAAAGAAGCGAAGGTCTAGTCGCAGAAGCGAAAAGTGGATCCTGCGGAGTTTCCGCAGAAGCGGGCATGTGGACCGCAGAATTGGTCTCACTTGTGCGAGTAGTGGACTACAGAAGTGGTCCTGGGAAAGATTGGAGGAACCGCAGAAGCGGAAGAAAAATCCACAAAAGCGGTGTCGCAGAAGCGACTATTGTACCGCAGAAGCGAAAAGGTCTGTTCAGAGGTATTAAATTCTATATTCGTGAATTTCTGTAAGAACCTAACATTTTCACTTCGGACTTGGAGGCTTTTGTGCGATTTTGGAGAGGGAATCAAGGGACTTCATTGAGGTAAGGAATTCTGAGCCTAAAACATAAATCTAATGTGTTATTACATGAATTAATGGTGAAAAATCAAGGAAATAGAGGTCAAAAAATGGAGGTTAGGGCTTGAACTTAAGAGAAAGAAAATTTGGGGTTTGAGGGAGCATTTGAGCTCTGATTTTGCTAAATTTGATATGTATAGGATCGTGGCGAGATAAAGAATCCGGTGATGTTAATTTTTTGATTTTTCGAGAAGTGGGCCCGGGGCTCGGGTTTTTCTCATTTCGAGATTCTTGATATTTTTCGATTATTTTCGATTGGGTATTGTTCCCTTAGCATATTGTTATGTATTCGCTCTGATTTTGGTTAGATTCGACATGCGTGGAGGCCGATTTGAGGGGCAAAGGCATTGCGAGCTAGAGATTTCACCGTTTCAAGGTGAGTAATGATTATAAATGATATTATTAGGTTTTGAAATGCCGGACTTGCACATCATAGTGATATATGGAGGTGACTTGCACGCGGGATAGCGAGCGTGGGGTAGAGCACCATTGGGGATTGTGACTCGGTCCATCCCGATTGATGAATTTACTGCGTACTTGACTGAAATTACTTGTTATCATCATAATTTGGGCTGATTGCTATATTTGGGCTTCGTGCCAATTATATGAACCTTTCGGGGATGGTTGTTTATTATTCCTCACTGATTTAATTATGTATTTGAAGTCATTCATGTATTTTCTAATGTTTTAAAAACGCAGCCAAGTTATTATGACTTAAATACTCGAAATTATATTTCCATAAAATGTTTTGGGCTGAGCATCATATTTTATTGTTGTCTGAGTGGCTTACGTGATTTTGTTGAGTAAGTAAGGCTGAGAGCCTGTATTTTGAGGACATTTATGGATCGGGCTGCACAGCGCAGCGGTACCATATTAATATTGAGGTCGAGAGCCTGGTTGATGCTACGAGATGGCATGATATTGCGTTTGGGATGTAGGAGTCCCTCCGGAGTCTGTACACACTCCCAGTGAGCGCCGTCGACGTTAAATGGATTGGGCTGCACACCGCAGGGGTATATGGATCGGGCTGCATACCGCAGCTGTACCAGTACTGTTTGATTTGTTTACCTTGTTCCATTTGTCTGCCATTATATGTTTTTCGCTTCTTCTTGCAATATTCACCTATTGTTCTTGTACTATCTGATAACCGAGTGCGGTGCCTAAGAGGCAGACTTCTGTGCTTATCTGCACTATTGGTTTTGCATTCAATTGCATAACTATTGAAAAGGTCATTTTCAAAAGAGGTTTTAAATTGAGCTAAGATATTTCTAAAGGTTTTACAGCTTCACTACTTTCTCTCAAAGGGCTTTTGCATTGCTCCCATATAGCATGATGGTTTGTTTTACATGATTTCTTACTGCTCAGTTGTTATTTATTTTTATTAATCACTGAGTTGTAGTACTCACTTTACTCCCTGCACCTCGCGTGCAGATGTAGGTATTTTTTCACCCGGTAGCGGGTTTTGAGATGGTTGAAGATTTTGCTATCGTAGCTGAGCAAGCTGACCGCCAACGTTCGTGGCACCAGATTTCTTCCTTTGATTCTAAATTCTATTCTGTATATTACTAGCCTTTTAGTTGTATTTAGACTCTTCTGGATGCTCGTGACTGGTGAAACCCCAGTTTAGGTTGTGTTTGGGTTGTACTTCTGCTAATCATTATTATAAAATCATATTTAGACTCTGTATTCATGTTTAACTATTTTTGAAAAGGCAATTTGAGTTTGTTGGGTTGCCTTGTCTTCACGAGAGGCGCCATCACGACATGAGTGGGGTTTGGGTTGTGACAAGTTGGTATTAGAGCCTAGGTTACTAGGTCTCACGAGTCATGAGTCGGTTTAGTAGAGTCTCACGGATCATTACAGAGACGTCTGTATTTATCCTCACGAGGCTGCAAAACCTTTAAGAAACCTTCACATTCTTGAAATTCTTATCATGCGTCCTTGATTCAGCTTGAAAATAAACTCATTGAAATTCCTTCCACGCATTCGTAAGTGCATATGAGCGCTCAGTATCAGATGTGCCTTGATGGCTTGTGATTCCCCGATCTAGGGGCGAGATGTGATCTCTGTGAGTTTGATGTAGGGCCAGTCCGGAGGACGTGAGGCCGGATCTTGCCTATGGCTTGAGCATTTTGGTGTTGATTGTGTGAGAAAGTGTTTTGAACTTATATATTCGGTATTATACCTATTAGCTGGAATGGCGGTTGGATATCCATGTGATGAGTATGTTAGTACTGCGAGATGTATCTATATGACTTGGTAGTGATGAAAAAGTCTACTGGATAATTGATGAACTGTTAAGTGTTCGTTTCCTATTGTGATTTGATGTGTAGCTCGAGTATGGCCGCGTGAAGAATATTTTCATGTCTCCTAGTTGGGGAGTGAAGTGCATTACATGTGACAGTATGAGTTCAGACCCAGGAAGACTAAATGACTGTGTAATGTGTATGATAGTGGAAGGTATGCAGAAATACTAAATTGAGGCGAAGCAGGTGGGTTATATCCTATGGAGTTTTCTTAAGTGGTATGATCCTTATGTGTATGTCAGAAGATCTCATGTGTAATTTAAGGGTATGTGTTGAAATTTGAAAATTCGGGTCGCTTAAGAGAGTGGACTCGACTGATGTGAGGATGAATGCGAGATATGCAGAGGATTACAGTACTAGATGATCTGTGTTTCCTCAGACTTGTAAATGATTTGAGTTTAATCTCACTAAGGTATTGTGGCATCATTAGAGTAAAAGTGTTATGAGTTGTTGAGTGTATCTTGATGTATGGCTTCGAGCCAAGTTGGGGAGTTTGTTATTAATTAGCTAATTGTACAATCATGTTCTATGTTGGTTCTAGTTCGAGGCATGCTGGCGAATCCATTCTGGTTGTGGGAATTTAGCCGAGGATGGCCCGAGTGAAGCAAAATTTTGACAAAGGTTATTTGGTTCCTCGTAGATGTGTAAGAAGCAGAGGATGTATTAAGCTGTTGTTGGTAAGAATACTCGGTGCATGGAGCAGGAAAATGTTTGTTTGTATTGGGATAAGGATCTCATTTTGCGGCATCAGAGTGCCAATAAGGCATGAGTGGTTCTTCTCATTAGGTCAGGTAATTTGCAGTTTGAATAAGAGTGAATGACTTTTGAGAATGGTTTTAATGTGTTCAAGATTCTACATATGACAATCAGGTGTCTTAAGGTTGTGTATGAGGTTAGAGACTGTGTTTTCATTGGAAAATGTCAAGACTTGTGGTATTTTTAAGTTAATTATGGGGTTCTATGCATCAGTATCAGGAAGTTAAAGGTAACAGATTTAGATTCGCAGGAAGTCCTTCATAGTAGATTATTGTGGGAATGTGGTGTTCCTGGGAATATTTGAGAGAGTGTTCAGTGGCTCATGGATTTGAGACAGTGTGGTCTTATGCTTGGGTCTCGTGTGGTGAGCCTGGGTTGAGGCATTGTGGTGCTACAACAAGAGGGGATATCAAGTTGAAAATGAATCAGAAGGAAATCTAGATAAATGAAGTAGCTTGTTAGTGGACCGAATCGGTATGGTAAGGATATGATTAATTCTTCGTATGTGTTCAATGTAATGAGCCCTTACAGGTATTATGTAGCAAAGCTCTTGAGTTCTGACATCTTGCTCAGCTCATTTTGGATAGAAGGACTCAATCCTGGCAGTTTAGCTCTTGCAAATTGAATTGGGAGAGAATTTTCGTTAGGTTTTACCGCGATTTGGAGATGTATATTTTCTAAGGGCATGCAGAGCATGGAATGTGTAATAATTTTTCTTCTAGATGTGATCGATGGGAGTTCTTGACTAGTTGAGTGAGCAGTTGTCTGTGGTTCGGAAAGGAGATAAAGGTTTTCTTGCTATCCTTGGATGGTATGGTATACATGGAATGTTGTGGAGGATTGAGATTTGCGTGTTCGAGGTTTCAGTTCAGTTCTGAAAGGAAGTTCATAAAACTACAAGACAACGGGTAGCCTCAGATAACCAAGGAAATGATACTGTTAATTGGAAGTGATTTGACGAGAGTATACATCTCAGGAAAAGGTAATATGATTAAATTGATGATATTTCGGTAGTTTTGCGACGCTTTCTTGTTTGATCGACTGCTGATATCTATGTTTTTTTGATGGCACAGGGGAATTTTAGAATATCTTTCATGGAATGATTGGGTACTTGAGGTATGATATGTATTCATACGGCGGAATTTGGGATCAAGTATTGTGATTCGTGTGCTATATGGAGTTGGAGACTGGAAGTTCTCATGTATAGACTATGTATTGGTTGTGGATCGTGTGTATCGGTATCGTTTATCTGCTATTAGGATTTTGAGGCCCGAGTGGATCTTTCTTTGCTTGGTACGTTAGATTTTGGATATGATATTGGGGTGTAGACTGGCTGTCTTAGTGATTGGGTTATTCTAGACTATTGTGCTATGGGCTATGCCGAAAGAATGCCACGGGTTGAGTGGCGAGGTGTATCAGATTATGTTCTAGTAGAGTGGTTTGTATTCCAAAGACCAGCGGACGGCTGGGGAGGAATACTTTTCTTAATTGGGCCTTCGTGATGGATGTCAGTGCAGAGGTTTCTACCATTGGTTCAGTTCCGGTGTTGAGGGAAATTTCGGATGCATTTCTTGTAGCCGAGCATGTCCCCGTGCGAGGTTGTGAATTTTGATATTTATTAGGTGTCGGGCACCGTATTGTACGGCTCCAGCAGGAGTTATAGTAGTGGAATGAGCAGCTTCAGGCTTTCTTGGTAACGAGTTCGTTGGCAAGCTGATGTAGATACGTGTTTAGCTTGAGTTGGCTTAGTTGGCCCCCAATTGTATTATTGAGGGATAGGTTGATTCGATCGTTATTTAGCTTGTTAGTGATCGAAGGAGAGCTATGAGTTGTTTTTCGGTGATGTGAGACGTTATGATTTGTTGGTTATGGACACATGTGGTGCGATTCTATTGGCGATTCATAGTGAAAGTCGAGCGGGAAGAGTAATTTGGTGTTGCTCGATAAATGGAGTGTCGGTTATGTTCTATCAGGCTTACGTGGAATAAGTTATTTGTTTCACCGTGGGTGTAATGAATTTCTTGGGTTCCACATATCAAATTGTGCGTCGTTGTTGATTTTGAGCATAATGACTTGAGGTGTTTACTGTGTAACAATGTTTGGATAGGATCGCGCATTGTGGCGAGGCCACGTGGAGATATGACCTTTCGGGGTAGATTCAGGTGTTCTATTTCTATGATGTGAGACAGGGTCTTGGCCTTGTGTTGTGATGGTACTGATGAGCTTGAGGTACGTTTCTTTCGTCTGAGTCATCTTTCATGATTTGAGTATGTTCAGATCGTTCCTTATTGGTACGCGAATTATGCAAGTTGTGGCTTAGGCCTGTATTGAGGTTTCATATCACTAGAGTGGTGTGTTGGATTCGAAATGATCATTGGGGTCATTAATGAATACGAACATATTTGATTTCAGCTTGTTAGAAGGATAATATCGAGGTTTCGACTCAGAAATTTATTGTGGTATTAGTCAAAAGGGGAGTGGCTTCATGAGTGGTTGATCTGAGAAATGGTTATGGTTTGATGCGTGTCTCATTTATTGTTGGCAGTATATGAATGTTTTTGAATAAGACTTTAGCCAGTGAGGGATTTTCTATCTGTATTTGGTTGTTGCGGGCAACTGATGTGAATAGATTTTATCATTTCAAGTGCTTGGATTATGTGGTATATCATATGATTTCACCTAAGATTGCAGGTATGGGTTTTTATAGTTGGTTTGGGACTATTCAAAGTATAGGTATGGGGTTTTGATCGCATTGATGGTTTCAGAAGTGAAAAAGTAGTTATATGATTTATGGGCTAGACTTCATTGTGTAATTTCGGTTAAAATGTGTTATCGGGCCTATATGACATAGGGTGATGTGGGATCACCCCGGGTATATGCATGGTAAAGTTATTCAGCTATTGGTTGGATTCTAGGACAACTCTGGGTATGCTCGAGGACGAGCATTTGTTTAAGTTGGGGAGGATATGACGACCCAACCCGTCGTCTCATGAGTTACCACTCTTTTCCCCCCATTTTATGCTTCTTCATGTTTAATTATTATATTTGGTGTGTTAGAGTTGATTTGGATTGGTTTTGGTAGAAAATGAGACACTTAGTCTCTTTAAGGAAGACTTGTTTTGGAAAAGTCAACCGGATGTTGACATATGAGTTATAGGGCTCGGATGTGATTTCCATTGATTTGGTTAGCTTCGGAGGGTGATTTCTGACTTAGGAGTGTGACCGGAATTTATTTTGGAGGTCCGGTGTAGAATTAGGACTGAATTGGCGAAGTTAGCATTTTGGCAAATTTCAGTAGACCGGTGAGATTTTGATCTAAGCGTCGGAATGGAATTCTGAGAGTTGCAGTAGCTTCGTTAGGTGATTTGGGATGTGTGTGCAAAATGTCAGTTGATTTGGAGGTGTTTTGGTTGGGTTTTTTATCGAAAGCGTGTTTTGGAAGTTTTTGAAGAACTTAGGCTTGAATTCGATGTAATTTGATGGTTTTTGTGTTAGTTGAGGTTTTTTGATTATTGAATCAAATTCAAATAATGTTTTAAGATGTGTTGGTACTTTGGTTGAGGTCTCGGGGGCCTCGGGGTGATTTCGGATGGTTATCGGAATAAATTTTGGAGTTTTGAAAATTCTAGTTCAGCTGATATCTGGTGTTTTCGCTTCTGCGGAAATCGACCACAGAAGCGGTTCCGCAGAAGCGAAGGTCTAGTCGCAGAAGCGAAAAGTGGAGACTGGGGAGTTTCGACAAAAGCGGGCATGTGGACCGCAGAAGCGGTCTCGCTTGTACGAGTAGTAGACCGCAGAAGCGATCCTGGGAAAGATTGGAGGAACCGTAGAAGCAGAAGAAAAATCCGCAAAAGCGGTGTCGCAAAAGCGGTGTCGTAGAAGCGATTATTGTACCGCAGAAGCGAAAAGGTCTGTTTAGAGGTATTAAATTCTATATTTGTGAATTTTTGTAAGAACCTAACATTTTCACTTCGGACTTGGAGGCTTTTGTGCGATTTTGGAGAGGGAATCAAAGGGACTTCATTGAGGTAAGGAATTCTGAACCTAAAACATAAATCTACTGTGTTACTACATGAATTAAGGGTGAAAAATCAAGGAATAAGAGGTCGAAAAATGGAGGTTAGGTCTTGAACTTAAGAGAAAGAAAAATTGGGGTTTGAGGGAGTAGTTGAGCTCCGATTTTGGTAAATTTGATATGTATAGACTCGTGGCGAGATAAAAAATCCGGTGATTTTAATTTTCCGATTTTTCAAGAAGTGGGCTCGGGGCTCGGGTTTTGCTAATTTCGAGATTCTTTATATTTTTTATTGTTTTCGATTGGGTATTGTTCCCTTAGCATATTGTGGTGTATTCGCTCTGATTTTGGTTAGATTCGATGCGCGTGGATGCCGATTTGAGGGGCAAAGGCATCGCGATATAGAGATTTTACCGGTTCGAGGTGAGTAATGATTGTAAATGATATTCTGAGAGTTTGAAACCCCGGACTTGTACATCATAGTGCTATATGGAAGTGACTTGCACGCCGGATAGAGAGCGTGGGGTAGAGCACCGTAGGGGATTGTGACTCGGTCCATCCCGATTGATGAATTTACGGCGTACTGGACTAAAATTACTTGTTATCATTATAATTTGGGCAAATTGCTATATTTGGGCTTCGTGCCAATTATTTGAACCCTTCGGGGATGGTTGTTGATAATTCCTCACTGATTTAATTATGTATTTGATCTCAGTCATGTATTTTCTACTGTTTTAAAAACTCGTCCATGTCATTATGCCTTAAATACTCGAAATGATATTTCCATAAAATGTTTTGGGCTAAGTATCATACTTTATTGTTGCCCGAGTGGCTTACGTGATTTTGTTGACTAAGTAAGGCCGAGGGCCTGTATTGTGAGGATACTTATGGATCGGGCTGCACGCCGCTGCGGTACTATATTGATATTGAGGCCGAGATCCTGGTTGATACCATGAGATGGCTTGATATTGCGCTTGGGCTGTAGGAGCTCCTCCGGAGTCTGTACACACCCCCAGTGAGCGCCGTCGACATTAAATGGATAGGGCCGCATGCCGCAGCGGTATATGGATGGGGCTGCATGCCGCAGTGGTACATGTAGTGTTTGATGTGTTTACCTTGTTCCATTTGTCTGCCATTATATGCTATTTGTGCTTCTTCTTGTAATATTCACATGTTGTTCCGGTACTATTTGATAACCGAGTGCGGTGCCCGAGAGGCGGACTTCTTTGCTTATTTGCACTATTCGTTTTGCATTCAATTGCATAACTGTTGCAAAAGGTCATTTTCAAAATAGGTTTTAAACTGAGCTACGTTATTTCTAAAGGTTTTACAGCTTCACTGCTTTCTCTCAAATGACTTTTTCACTGCTCCCATATAGCATGATGTTTTGCTTTATGTGATTTCTTACTGCTCAGTTGGTATTTACTTTTATTACTCACTGAGTTGGAGTACTCACTTTACTCCCTGCAACTCGTGTGCAGATGCAGGTATTTGTTCACCCGGTAGTGAGTTTTGAGATGGTTGAAAATTTTGCTATCGTAGCTGAGCAAGGTGACTGCCAGCGTTCGCGGCACCGGATTTCTTCCTTTGATTCTAAATTCTATTCTGTATATTACTAGCCTTTTAGTTGTATTTAGACTCTTCTAGATGCTCGTGACTGGTGAAACCCCGGTTTGGGCTGTGTTTGGGTTGTACTTCTGCTAATCATTATTATAAAATCATATTTAGACTGCGTATTCATGTTTAACTATTTTTGAAAAGGCAATTTGAGTTTGTTGGCTGCCCTTGTCTTGACGAGAGACGCCATCACGACCGGAGCGGGGTTTGGGTCATGAAAAAATCCTGTTATACATCACTCAAACCTAATACCATTCAACTTTCTTCTTACACTTGGATTTGGCAAAAATGTCCTTCTTTCTTTGGTTAATCTCTCATAATAAACTCCCCACTGCTGGATACCTCTCCCATTTAGGTATTTTGCCACCATCTATATGTACAAAGTGCTATTTGGCAGCTGAAACAATACATCATATTTTTTTCGCATGCCCTAATGCAATTCAATTATGGAGATATCTCAAACTATCTATCCCACCTTCGTGCACTACTACACTTCAAATGGATTATACCACTTGGTTGTATGACATTATTCATACATATCTACCATCCACTCCCCATCACACCCCATCTACTATATTCATACCTTTTGCCTTATGGCATATATGACTTCGGAGGAATAAGCACAGGTTGAAAATTAAATAACTTCCTTTAAATATTCAATTACATTACCACAGCAGCAGAATATTATTACTTAACAAGTCACAAAGAGAGAAACAAGAATTGTCAATCCATACCTCTATATATTAAATGTCATCCTCCAGTTGCAAACTGCTATAAACTTAATAAAGATGGATCTAATTCATTTTTCCATAAATAATATGGCGTTGGTGGGGTCTTTTGTAACTACCAAGGTAGTTGGGTTATGGGCTTTGTAGGACAATCAAAACCAGGTACCAACATACAAACAGAACTATTTAAACTACTCATGGGATTGAAAATAACGGTGCAAAAGAATTTCACACCACTTCTCATTGAAACATATGCCCAACAGCTCATCGGCATGTTCCAAATAACTTCTATGAATTATATTAACAATATTAACTATTGTAGATCGTTACATCTACAGCTGAGTAGCCTATCCATCCAGCATATATACAGAAAGCAGAATTATGTTGTTGACGGTTTAGCTAAATATAGATCCACGCATGCAGTGACTACCTACATACTTTTTGCACAACCACCATTTTTTGTTACACCTTATTGACAACAAGATCAATAAGGCACCCAACAAAGGAGGCTTGTACCTGTTATAATACAATTGCTCCCCACTATATCCAGTTTTGGTAATACTAATGTAATATCTACTTATGACTTAATACCTAGTATTGATCCTAGTGTTGATCCCCATGATGGGACACCTGTAATTCCTATTATGCACTCTATTCTAGCTATTACGACGCCTATGTTGCCTCACGCTTACTATACTAGCACTCTTTAACTATCTATAGTATATGTTCTTCCTTTTGACCCAAAAAAAAAATCATTCGGGAAATAGCTGGGTCAACAGTGTGGAAGTGGGCAGTCCATGCTAAGTAAAGTGGCCAAGCCTAAAAGGAAAAATCACTAAAGCTGGATGAGTTTTGCTATAAGAAATATTTTTTGTTTCTTATTTTATATAAGAAGTTAAAATAGTTGCCGTTCCATCCTAAAATTTTATGGGGAAGTTATATAATATACACATATGTAAAATTCACTTTTATGATATACCTAAGTTTTGAAATTATATCAAATATTTCAAAAGAATTACACGCTACGCCTTCATATATTCTGAAACATAACAGAATATTCTATTTTGAAATATAATCCAAACCTAACTTACCACAATATTTTAATGAAGAGTAAAATATCCAAATCAAATATATCACATTATTGTAATAAAGAATACAGTATTCAAACAAAACATATATTGTTCAAATTAAATATCCACTAAATTCTAATTTGGAATATAATATCCAGACGGGACATATCATAGTATTATAATTTTTAATTAGTATTCAAAATAAATATTCATAATATTCTAATTTGGAAATAACTATCCAAACTAGATATGCTATAGTATTCTAATTTGGAATATAATATCCAAACTAAACATGCTATAACATTCAAATTTGAGATACACAATATTCTATAAATTTAAAAAGTATGTATACAGGATAAATAAATATTTTAATTATATAATATTAACTGGTGTTTTCGACAGGCATACCACGTAGATTATTTGTTTTGGTCTCTCTGTTATCGAAAGCTCTAGGTAGATAACACTTAACTCCATTTCGATATTTTTGTCTCAATTTCATACTAATTTCCATAAATAAATAAGTAATTAATATAATTTAATAAATTGTGCAGTAAAACCTGAACATCGTCAATGAGTTGTTATCCCAACATTGGGGGGGGGGGGTTGGGGTTTATAAGTTTTTCAGGAAATATTTTTAGTGATTATGCGAAGTCACTTCCTCATTAATTTCTTGCTAAACTAACGATTATGTGACCTTGTATGTATTGTGGCCTCATTTTTTTAATTATCTGCATACGCATATCAATATTAATATATGTATTAAGATTAAAATATTTGAATCTGAATATATATCTTAATATTACGATTTTGTATTAAGCTTTGAGTACTAAATAATTAAGAATGTTTGTCTACGTCTGAATGCTTGTCTTCATTTAAAAATTAATAAGTGTAAATTTAAATCAAATAGTACTAATTAATCTAAAACATTATTAATAAAAAGGTTTTTAAAAATTATATGGTGGTTGGCATTGATGGTAGCTAACTATGGCGGTTGTAGGTGTCGTGTAGTGGCTAGTGATGGTGTTGGTTGATAGTGGTGACCATGTGTAGTAGATGGTGGATTGTAGTAATATTTAATGATGGTGGTAGATGGTAGTGACGACTAATAACAGTGATGTAATGATCCGATTAGTCATTTTACTTTCTAGAACCTCGTTCCGCTAAATAAAATTTTTCGTACTTGTTTTGACTGATTTATGACTTGCAAGGATTGTTGGTTCGGGATTTGGAAGTGTTTTGGTTGAAATCGAAACATTTGGTTCATTAAGGTTGGCTTAAAAGGCCAAGTTTGACTTCGGTCAACATTTTAAGTAAACGATATCGGAATTAGGATTTGACGGTTCCAATAGGTTCATATGATGATCACAGAATTGAATGTATGTCCCGATCGGGTTTTGGATGAACCGTGAACGTTTTGGCGCCTAATAGTAAATGTCGATTCATTAAGGATTTTGAAGTTGTTTAAATTTGGTTTGGAGAGGGTTTTTGTATTATCGAGGTCCGAATGGAATTTCGAGATCGAAGATAGTTCCGTAATATTATTTAAGACTTGCACGTAAAATTTAGTGTCAATCCATGTAGTATAAGTGTGTTTCGTCACATCGGAAGTAGATTGAAGAACTTGAAGTTCATAAGTTTAATTCAATGATTTTTGGGTGTGATTCTTAGATTTTGCATTGATTCAACTGTTCCGAGGGTTTTAGTGAGTCCATTTTATCATTCCAAACTTTTCAGTATGTTCGGGCGGGGCCCGTAATCCCCGAGCGTTAGTCGGACGAGGCTTGAGCTTAGTTGAAAAATATGAGAAGGAGCTGAAGCTCCAGGCATCTGTCATAACCGCTCTTGCAGTTGTTTAGATGCAGGTGCAAGCCCGCAGAAGCAATTAAGCCATTGCAGATGTCACCATGGGTGGCCAGCCCAAAAATCGCAGAAGTGTCCTGCTTTCCACAAAAACTAAACCGTAGAAGCGGTTGGCTTCTCGCAGATACGGCCCAGGCGGCCTGTAGAAATTCTGCAGTAGCGGACATTCCCTCGCAAAAGCGAGACCGCAGGTGCAGAAATTTCTGAAGGCAGTGCCTTCATTTATAATCATCAAAGTTCGGGAATCTCAATAGGAAAACCCTAATGTGAGTTTAATACATAGTTTATCGGTAGATTTTAACACGTAAATTAGTGGAAATCATGGCTTTAGAGTAAAACCTAGTGTTTCAATAAAAATAAGATTTAACCACGAAATTTGTTATGGAATGTAGAAGAAATTATATATTCTTGATCCTTAGGTGATGGATAACAACTTTATTCAAAAGTTTCGGAATCCGGTCACGTGGGCCTGGGGGTGAATCTTATGAACCTTGCATTTAGAGTTGAGAAATTTGTTGAATAGTTATAATATGAACTCTTGAGTGTGTATTGACTAGTTTTTACCCCATTTAAATAGTTTTGGATTGTTTGGATCCAATTTAAGTGTTTGAGTGCATTTTTGAGTTAGAAGTAGGCTTGAAACGAGATAAGTCTCTGTTCTAATCTTGTAAGAGGGAAATTTCCCTATAGGTGAACTTTATTAATATATATGATTAATTGTGGTGGTAACGTACACAAGATGTGATGAGAGTCCATACATAGCTACTATTCCTGTTATGCCCGGGTAGTTCTAGGCTGACACCATGCTTTGAGTATACCGTTATATGGTTATAATTGATAATTTGTATTGAATGGGACTAAGTTGAAGATTGTATGATTTCAAGGTCTTCAAGTAAATATTTATTTTGATAAGTATTGAGGAAAACATTAAGTTATATATTTACACTTAACCGCGTCGCAAGTATATTCGCGAGAGGGGTAATTATTTCCACTATTCTCATGAGAGTGCTTCACCTTGGCAGGATAGTAAATGTATATATATGGTTCAGGCCATTCAACCCTCGATGGTGCACAATTTACTTTTATGTTGGATCGGGTTGAACGTCTTCGATGATATTTGTGTGTGATAATTGAATCGGAAACCTTATAATTCCTATGATTTATTGCTTGAAAGGTCATTTATTTTAAACGGGAAAAGTACCTAGTTTTATTAATTGTAAGAAAGGATTTTCAATAATTATTCTTGTTTGAGCTTGTTGTTATCTACATAGATTGTGATTTAATATATAGAACTTCATACTATTATATTTGCCGGACCTAGTAAGTGACGAAGTCCACTCCTCGTCACTACTTCTACGAGGTTAGGCGAGATACTTACTGGGTATATATTTCTATGTACTTATGCTATACTTCAATACTTGATTGTACAGGGTTTGAGAGAGGTGCATCTGGCCATCAGTCCGATGCGTAGAGTGGACTTCTCAGCTTGAGACTTTCCTTTGAGCTGCCCTTTTGAGGTGTTCTACAGTAGCTCAAGTTTTTCTTTTGTCTTTATGCTCCTATCTACCAATTTTCCAGATAGTAGGAAAGCATGGTTATGTATATTCTACTAGATTGCCCACACACTTGTGACATCAATTCTTGGCACAGGTAGATTTATGATGTTTTGCCTTGTCTTTGTGATTGAGAATCAAAATTATTACTTCTATTTAAATATGCTTAAATTTTTAAACTATAATTTTCTTAAACTATAATGGAAGTTATCACGTACTAACTATAAAAGAATTTACTATTTGAGTAGTGTTGGCTTGCCTAACAACGGTATTGGGCGCCTTCACAACCTTATATGAAATTTGGATCGTGACAACATGGTATCAGAGTACTAGGTTAATGCAGGTCTCACATGTCATGGGCTAACCTGGTAGAGTCTTGCGGATCGCTACGGAGACGTTTTTACTTATCTTCGAGAGGCTATATGGTGTTAGGGAAATACTCTTTATTCGTCTTTTATCATGCAGTTGATGGTATACTAAATTCCTTCTTCTATTCTCTCACATATGGTGAGGACGTATATGGAAACATTCCAGACTCGAGAGGAACTGCTTTCCCTGTTGCTAGAGGCCGAGGCAGAGGCCGGGGGAGGGCACTAGCCCGAGGTAGGGGACGAGGGTGTCATAGAGCGGCCCCAGTTTCACCACCGATGGATCCAGCAGGAGATCCCATTATCGAAGAGCAGGGCGAGGTGCTTAGAGTAGAGCCTACCCCGATGAATTCCATGACAGCACTAGCCTTCTAGGAGGTCATGGGTCGTATGTTGCAGTTCATGGACTTGATGACTCAGGCAGGTTTATTTCCAGCAGACCCAGCCACATCTCAGCCAAGAGTGGGAGCATATATCCCTACTGCTCAGGCTTCTTGGCACGTAGCTGTCGTATAGTAGACTCCGGGTGCACTACCTGTGTGCGGTGCCCGATCAGTTACAGCAGTGGAACCTGAGCCCATACTAGCTGCGGACGGCGATTCATAAAAGTTATTGGACATATGGACTAGGCTATACGCTCTAATCTTCGGAGGTGAGCATCATGAGGATGCCTAGTATTTCATTGACAGGTGTAGGGATAGACTGCACAACATAAGGATATTGGAGTCCCATGGAGTGGATTTCACCACCTTACAGTTAGAGGGCAGGGCCCGTAGATGAAGGCAGTCTTACCTTCACGGCAGACAAGCATGTTCTCCTCCCATGACTTGGGATCAGTTTATATGGCTTATTTTGGAAAGGTATATTCCACCCTCTCAGTGGGAAGAGTTGCGATGTCAGTTTGAGCAGCTCGAGTAGGTCAGATGTCTTTGACCGACTATGAGGTGAGATTCTCTGAGTTGTATCGCCACACTCATGATACTTCCTATGGATGCAGATAGAATGTGGAGATTTGTTGCGGGTTACACCGGGTTACACCCCGGTATTAAAGCTAGCATGGCCCCAACAGTTGAGATAGGGACTAAGTATCAACTAGTGGTGGAGATTGCGCGGAGGATTGAGGGTTATCATCAAAGGGGTAGAGAGCAATTGCAGCAGGACAAAAAGACCTGATTCTCTGGAGTTTTTAGAGTTGCCCCATCTAGGGGCAGAGGTAAGTTTGGGAGGGGCCAACCCAGCAGGCCCCCATATTCAGCTCCATAACTACCTCCCTGAGAAGCTCTAGCGAGGCCTTATTTCAGGTGCGATGTCGGAGAGTTCTTACCGCCCACTAGCCATTCAGGGTTCCTCCAGTAAGCATTCTAGTTATCAGTGTTCTTCTAGTCGATATTCGGGCCATTAAGGTTAGGCTTCAAGAATACAACCTATGGAACATCAGGTTTGTTATGAGTTTGGGGATCCGGGTCACATGAAGAGATGTTGCCCTAGACTTTAAGGCAAGGCAATGCAATAGGGTCATCAGCCTATGATTACAACACCAGCAGTCCGACTGCCTAGAAGTGGGGGATATGTTAGTAGGGCCATCCTAAAGGTGGAGGCTAGTCAGGGGGAGTTCAGTCGGCTACTACTCAATCAGGCGGAGGCCAGCCAGCCGGCGCTCTATCTAGATTCTATGATTTTCGGCCAGACCGGGTGTAATGGCCTCAAATTCTGTGATCACATGTATTATTTCTGTATGCGGTAGGGATGATTCAGTATTATTTTATCCAGGGTCTACATATTCATATGTGTTATCTCTGTTTGCTCATTTCATAGATACCCCTTATGAGTCTTTGGGCACTCTTGTTTATGTGTCCACTCATGTGGGCGATTATGTGGTTGTGGATCAAATTTGCCTGTCGTGTGTGGTTACATTCTATGGTTACAAGATTAGAGTGGAATTTTATTACTTGACATGATCAACTTTGAGGTCATTTTGGGCATGAATAGGTTATCTCCATATCATGTCGTTTTTAATTGTTATGACTAGACAATTATTTTAGTGATGCCAGAGTTTTCGGGATTGGAGTGGACGGGTTTCTCCGTTAATTCATCTAGTCGGGTTATCTCTTTTTTGAAGGCTCAACATCTTGTCAAGAAGAGGTATTTGGTGTATCTAGCCTATGTTCGAGACACCACCGCAGAGTCTCCGATGATTGATTTAGTGCCAATAGTATGGGAGTTTACAATGTGTTTCCTTCTGACCTTCCAAGCATGCCGCCGGATCGTGAGATTGATTTCTATATTTACTTGGCTACAGCTACCTAGCCTATATCTATCCCACTGTTCCGTATGGCACTGAAAGAGTTGAAAGAGTTGAAGAAGCTCCTTGAGGAGTTGTTAGCAAATGGTTTTGTGAGACCTAGTGTATCACCTTGGGGTGCACCGGTGTTATATGTGAAGAAAAATGATGTGACTATACGGATGTGCATGGATTACCGCCAGTTAAACAAAATCACCATCAAGAACAAGTACTTGTTGCCTCGTATTATTGATTTGTTTGACCAGTTGCAGGGTGCTAGGGTGTTTTCGAAGATATACTTGAGATTAGAGTACCATCAGTTGAAGATTCGGGACTCACATGTTCCAATGACTGCCTTCTGTACTAGATATGGTCATTATGATTTTCTGGTGATGTCCTTCGGCTTGAGTAATGCCCCATCGATGTTTATGGACTTGACGAATAGGGAATTCAATCCTTATATTGATTCCTTTGTTATTTTCTTCACTGATGGCATCTTGATTTAACCACACTGCCCAGGGGAGCATGAGCAGCATTTGAGAGTGGTTCTTCAGACATTGCGAGATTAGAAGCTATATGCTAAGTTCTCCAAGTGTGGGTTTTTAATATAGTTTTTGGCATTCTTGGGGCACGTTTTATCAGGAGAGGGTATTAAGGTGGATCCCAAGAAGATTGAGGGAGTACAGAGTTGGCCACATCCCACTTTGGTGACTGAGATCGGAAGTTTTCTAGGGCTAGCAGGTTATTATTGTCTACTTATGCAGGGTTTTTCCTCCATTGCAGCATCTTTCACTCGATTGACCGGGAAGGTTGATCCCTTCCATTTGTCTGATGATTGTGAGGCGAGCTTTCAGAAGTTCAAGACAACTTTGACTACAGCACCGGTTCTAGTGTTGCCCACACTATGTATTGTGACACTTCACACATTGGCTTGGGTTGTGTATTACTGCAGGAGGGTCGAATTTTTGCATATGCTTCACATCAGATGTATATTCATGAGAAGAATTACACTTCATAACCTAGAGTTAGCAGCGATTGTCCATGCTCTTAAGATATGGAGGCATTATCTGTATGGAGTTCTATGTGATGTTTATACTGATCATCGCAGCTTGCAATATTTATTCAACTAGCGGGATCTCAGTTTGATGCAGTGTATATGGCTTGTGTTACTGAAGGATTATGATAATACCATTCTTTGTCACTCGGTCAAGGCGAATATAGTCGCAGATACCTTAAGAAGGAAAGTAGAGAGTATGGGTATCTTGACATTCATACAAATAGAGGAGAGGCCACTAACTTTGGACATTCATTCCTTGGTTAACAGGCTTGTGAGGTTGGATATTTTAGAGCCCAGCTAGATTCTTGCATTTGTCGTTACCTAGTCTTCGTTATTAGGGGAGATCAAGGCCCGACAGTTTGATGGCCACATTTAGCAGTCCTCAGAGAGAAGGTACAACAAGGTAGTGCCAAGGAGGTTTCTACTGGCGAGGATGGTGTTCTACGACTCCAGGGTCGCCTATGTGTTCCTAATGTCGACGGTTTTAGGGATAGGATTCTTGAGGAGGTATACAACTTGCGGTATTCTATTCATCCAGCTACTACGAAGATGTATCGTAGCCTGAGACAACATTGTTGGTGGCGCCAAATGAAGAAAGACATAGTGGATTATGTAGCTAAGTCCATAAATTTCCAGCAGGTCAAGTATGAGCACCAAAGGGTAGGGGGCCTAATTCAACAGATGACTATACCTGATTGGAAATGGGAGCGCATTACTATAGACTTCGTAGTCGGGTTACTGTGGACTTTGCGGAAGTTTGATGTGGTTTGGGTAATTGTCGGCATGTTGACCAAGTCAGCATACTTCATTCCAGTTGTGACTACCTATACTTCATAGAGGTTGGCCCAGATTTATATTCGGGAGATAGTTCGATTGCATGGTGTGCCTATTTCCATCATATCAGGTAGAGCCCCTAAATTTTGTTCCCATTTGTATGAGTCGTACAGAATGATTTGGGAACCCGTGTCGAGCTCAGCACAACGTTTTACCCCCAGACCGACGAACTATCAGAGCGGACAGTTCAGATTCTCGAGGACATGCTTAGAGAATGTGTGATTGAATTTAGAGGGTAGTGGGATCAGTTCTGCCTTTGGCCGAGTTTTCTTACAACAATAGTTATCAGCCCAGCATTGAGATGGCTCCATTCGAGGCTTTATATGGTCAGTAATTTCATTCTCCTATCGGGTGGTTTGAGCCTGGCGAAGCTAAGTTGTACGGTACCTACTTGGTGAACGATGCCTTGGAAAAGGTAAAGTTGATTCAGGAAAGAATTTGCACAACACAGTCTAAATAGAGAAGTTATGCAGATCAGAAGGCTCGGGATGTATCATTTATGGTCAGTGAGAAGGTTCTCTTGAAGGTCTCGCCGATGAAGGGTAATATGAGATTCGAGAAGAAAGGCAAGTTGAGCCCAAGGTTTAAAGGCCCATTTGAGGTGTTGAGGCGAGTTTGAGAGGTTGCTTATGAACTTTCTTTGCCTCCTAGCCTATCAGGGGTTCACCCAGTTTTTCACGTATCAATACTTTGGAGGTATCATGCCGACTTGTCTCATGTGTTAGACTTCAGTACTATTCAACTAGATGAGAGCTTGGGTTATGAGGAGGAGCCAGTTGCCATTGTTGGTAGACTTGATTGCCAATTGAGATCAAAGAGGATTTTTGCAGTAAAGGTCTAGTGGAGGGGCCAACCAGCTGAGGAGGTGACTTGTGAGTCTGAGGAGGACATGCGTAGCAGATATCCACACTTATTTAGCACATCAGGTATGAATCTAAACCCGTTGAAGGATAAATATTTGTTTAAGAGGTGGATAATGTAATGATCCGACCGGTTGTTTTGCTTTCTAGAACCCTGTTCCCCTAAATAAGACTTCCCGCACTTTCTTTAACTTATTTATGACTTGGGATATGGTTAGTTTGGGATTTGAAAGAGTTTGGGTTGAAACCGGAATACTTGGTTTCTTAAGGTTGGCTTAAAAGGCTAAGTTTGACTTTGGTCAATATTTTGAGTAAACGGACTCGAAATCGGGATTTGATGGTTCCAATTCGTTTGTATGATGATTTTAGACTTGGAAGTATGTCCGGATTGGGTTTGGATGACCCGGGAACATTTTAGCTCCTAATAGTGAAAGTGGATTCCTTAAGGATTTTGAAGTTCTTTAAATTTGGTTTGTAACAAGTTTTTGTGTTATCATAGTCTGAACGGAATTTTGAGATCGAGAATAGTTCCGTAATATCATTTAAGACTTGCATGAAAAATTTGGTGTCAATCCGAGTAGTATAAGTGTGTTTCATCACATCGGAAGTAGATTAAAGAACTTGAAGTTCATAAGTTTAATTCAATTTGTTTTAGGGTGTGATTCTTAGATTTAGCATTGACTTGCGCGCTCCGAGGGTTCGAGCGAGTCCTTTTAATCATACCAAACTTGTCAGTATGTTTCAGGCGGGGCCTGGGAGCCCCAAGCGTCAGTCGGACGAGGCTCAGCTTAGTTGAATAATAGGAGAAGGAGCTAAAGCTCTAGGCATTTGTCATTGCAAATGTGGCCATGGGTGGCATCGTTTAATGTGCTAAGTGGTTAGTTTCAGCTTTGCATTGTGGTATTTTGGGATTTCCTACTTTCACCCATTATATATGTCTATTACCACTGAGTTGGAATTACTCACTTTACTCCCTACACCATGTGTGCAGATTCAGGTGTTCCGGAGACTTAGCTGAGCAGTCGCCGTCTTTCAGAGTTTTATCAGAGTTGTCGAGGTAACTACCTGACGTTCGCAGGACCTGACTTCTCCCCTTTTATTCAGTTTTATTTCCGCATTCTAGACTTATGTATTTTCGAATATTTGTTACTCTGTTGTTTAGAGGCTCTATTCTCGTGACCCCAGATTCTGTTGGGAGTGTTTCGTCGGATATTTCAGTCTGTTCCGTATTGTTTTTATTATAAACATCGGCTTATTATTTTTAAACTATTAAATTCCCTTAAATTGTCGGTAATGAGTTATCAGTTTGCGTTCGTGAGTGATAATTGGTCAGGCTTGCCTAGCTATATGGTTGGGCGCCATCACGACCGGGATTGGGGCCGTGACAAAAAGCAACCCATAAATTATGTATTAAACTCACATTCGGTAGGAATAACTTAACTCACAATGCTGGGAGGAATTCTCCCTTTTGGAAGCTCCCAAACCGCCCAAGAAATGAAGGAAATATGTCAACATGACACTTTCCCGTACAAAATAACGGCACCGCTTTCAGCGATTTCCGCACCCGCGGTTAGTGGGCCGCATCAATGGTCTCGCTTTCATAAGGAAATGTCCACTTCTGAGGAATTCCTACTAGTCGGTTGGGCCACATCTGCGAGAGGAAAACTGCTTCTGCGGATTTGCTTCTGTGGAAGGGAGGCCGCTTCTATTATATATGAAACAACAATAATCAACGACAGATAAACAATTAGATATCAATGCATGAATGCAAAGCAATGCACATGACCGCTGCGACGTACAGCTCGATCCGTTGGGTACCCGCGCTAACTGTGGGGGTTCAGACTCCGGAGGGGCTCATACAGCCCAAGCGCAATAACATAGTAGCATTCGCTGCGGCGTGCAGCCCGTTCCACAAACAGTCCAGTTATATATGCATGCAAGCCACACGGGCACAATCAAGTTTACCATTTTCAGTTCCATTTAACAGGTATTATAGTTTAAGTGATTAAAACTTGTCACGACCAAAACCTGGTCGTGATAGCGCCCAACCCTAAAGCTAGGCAAGCCTGACCAACCGTCATTCTCATATCAACAACAATTCTCAAAACCGACAATTTAAGGAGAATATAATAGTTTTATAATAATAATTCAATATTTATAGAAGAAAATACTGAGAAGTACGAAAACTGATAATAACACTCCTAAAAGATCTGGGGTCACGAGTCTAAAGCCTCTAAACAGAACTACCTAACAATATCTGAATGTAATACTCAAGTCTGGAAATGTATATATATAGATAAAACTGCAATAGGAAGAGTAGTCAGGTCCTGCGAACGTCAAGCAGCTACCTCAACAACTCTGATGAACTCTGA
>MU678136.1:263080-303909 GCA_026770625.1 Nicotiana glauca
AACTCAGTGAGTAATAAGCATATAAAATGTCTGAAGATAAGAAATCCACGAAATGCCACAAAGTAAAGCTAAAACTAACAGTCCGACACCTTAAATACGAACCCACAGCAAAGCAACATCAAATATAACAGTCAAGTATAATGCAAGGATGCAATGCAATGCACATGAACACGTTGTGGCGTACAGTCCGATCCATTTAACGTCGACGTTGCTCACTGGGGGTGTGTACAGACTCCGGAGGGGCTCCTTCAGCCCAAGCGCAATATAATCATAACATTCGCTGCGGCGTGCAACCCGATCCATACTCAGTCCACAATATGCATATGAGTCACATAACAGTTTCAATTTATTTTCCCAAATATCCAATTCATTAATAAGAATATATATTAGTTATTTACTTCAAGAAAAGTGACTTAGCATTTCATAACAGTGATTTAACACAGGACTGAGATCAATGATTATACAAATCATGTTATCATAATGATAATCATCCTCTAAGGATACTACAGGCCGGCACAAGGCCCCAAGCATGGCATTAAGCCCGGATATATTCAACACAAGGTGCGTATCAATCCCCAAATATAGAATTATTCTTGTTCGGGATGGACCAAGTCAAAATCCCCAGTCATAACCAATCCCGCACCTGCCATGGGATGCGAGTCACGCCCTAAATAGCGTCACAATGTGATAAGCCGGGGTTTCAAACCCTCAGGCCATCATATACACCAACTACTCACCTCTAACCGGTCGTAGAATGATCCGCAGTGCCTTTTCCTTTCGTATCAACCTCCTCGCGCATCGAATCCAGTCAAAATCACAACGAATACATAAATATGGGTTAAAGAAACATAACTCAATCAAAAATACTCGAAAAGTATTAAAATTCACGAAGTTGGTAAAACCCGAACCCCGGGCCCACTACTAAAAAAATTTCGAAAATCATACCAACAGATTCCTCGTCTCGCCACGAGTCCGTACATATAAAGTTTATCAAAAACGGAGTTCAAATGGCCTTTCAATTCCAAATATTTCGTTTTCAAGAACAAAGCCCTAGTTCTTCACAATTTCTACCCAATTTCATGAATTTGAGGGTTGATTCTTCATAAAAATGATGTTTTCGAGTAAAGAGACTTACCTCCAAGCAATACCCGTTAAAACTCCTCTTCAAATCGCTCAAAAACCTCTCTTGACGGAGTAAAAATGGTGGAAATATTATGAGGGTCGCGACTGAAATTTAACCCTTAACTGTTCTGCCCAGATGTCTCCTTCTATGCGATCGCATCAGTCCAATTGCGATTGCATAGACTAAAAATTTCGGTCCCTGAAATCCTCTTATGTGATCACATCAGTCACCATTGCGATCGCATTGAAACAGTTTCTCTAACTATGTGATCGCATACACCTTCACGCGATCGCATAGAGAAGAATTACCACCCCCTCAGAACCTTCTATGCGATCGCAGACTTACCTATGCGATCGCATAGAGTAAAAATTCTCTGCAATATTTCTGTTGCATTAAACATGCTAAAATTCCCTGTTGGCCATCCGAATTCACCCCAAGGCCCTCGGGACCTCAACCAAATGCACAGATATGATCTATTACTTCATTCAAACTTGCTCGTAACATAAAAACACCATCATAAACATCAAAATCATCGAATTACCAGGGATTCAAGCCTAAGTTAAACTAAAACTTCTGAAACTTGCATTTGATCTAAAACTCGACCTAAACACCTCCGGATGATCTAAAACTTTGCACGCATATCCAAAATCACCTAACGGAGCTACTGCCAGTCTCGGAATTCTATTTCGACCCTCGGATCAAAATCTCACCTACCATCTAGAAGTCGCCAAAATCCAACCTTAGCCAATTCAAGCCTAATTCTACACCGGACCTCCAAATTCAGTTCCGATTGTTTTCCTAAGTCATAAATAATCCCCCGAAACTAGTCGAATCATCAGAAATTCATTCCGAGCCTTCTAACTCATAAGTCAACATTCAGTTGACTTTTCCAAACTAACCTTCTTAATAAGAGACCAATTGCCTCATTTCTAATCAAACTTTATCCGAATTACTTCAGATTCTCCAAATACATATAATGAAACATATAGAAGCATAAAACGAGGAAAAATGGGGCGGTAACTCCCGTAACGACGAGTCGCGTATTTACAAAACCTTAGAAGATTGCTAATCATTTCTAAACAGTATTTAACTCAGGACTGATATCATGGAAACATGCTCAATTTCGTGGCAACAGTGGTAATAATCCCTAAGGGATCCAAATAGTTGGCATGCAGCCCGAATATGTTCATAACAATCCAAGTAGGATGTTTACCAGCCAATTTCTAGTCAATAACACAGTATAAACATCACTTGGATGGGCTAAGCCATAGTTCCGTCCACAAACAACCCCGCACTCTCCATAGAGTACGTGTCTTGCCTCAATACAGCTTCAGAATGTAAGATACCGGGGTTTCAAACCCTCAGGTCATCATCTACATCTATTACTCACCTCAAAACGGTCGTAGACTAGTCCGTAGATTAACCCGCCAAACAGAGGTAATAACCTAGGCTGAGGACGGCCTGGGCCAACTCTGCACCGCCTCTATCTTCTTTGGGTCAACCTGAATACCATTACTGGACACCACGTGTCCCAGAAACGTCACGGAACTGAGCCAGAACTCACATTTGGAGAACTTTGCATAAAGCTTCTCCTCTCTCAATCTATGCAATACCACCCTCAAGTGCTGCGCGTGCTCCTCCTGGGTACGCGAGTACACCAGAATATTGTCAATAAACACGATCACAAATGAATCTAGATACGGCTAAAATACATTGTTCATCAAGTGCATGAACGCGGCTGGGGCATTAGTCTGCCCAAATGACATAACTAGAAGCTCATAGTGCCCATATCTCGTCTTAAAAGCCGTCTTCATAATGTCTGAATCCCTAATCTTTAGTTGGTGATAGCCTGATCGGAGATCAATCTTAGAGAATACCTTTGCTCCCTGAAGCTGATCAAACAAATCCTCAATACGGGGTAGTGGGTACTTGTTCTTCACTGTCACCTTGTTTAACTGTCTGTAATCAATGCACATCCTCATTGTGCCATCCTTCTTCTTTACAAATAAGACCGGTGCACCCCACGGTGACACACTCGGGCGAATGAACCCCTTTTCTAGGAGTTCCTGAAGCTGCTCCTTCAACTCCTTTAGCTCTGCTAGTGCCATACGATAGGGAGGAATATAGATGGGCTAAGCGCCCAGCACCAAATCAATGTCCCTGTCCGGCGGCATGCCCGACAGGTCTGCTGGAAACACATCTGGAAACTCTCTCACAACGGGCACAGAATCAATACTAGGAGTCTCAGCTCCAACATCTCTCACAAATGTTAAATATGATAAGCATCATTTACCAACCATCCGTTGTGCCTTTAAGACGGAAATCACCCTGCTGGGAACATAATCGGTCAAACCTCGCCACTCAATCCTTTGAATACTCGGAATGGCCAACGTAACTGTCTTGGCATGACAGTCCATAATATCATGGTACGGAGATAACCAATCCATACCCAGAATCACATCAAAGTCTACCATACCCAACAACAACAAATCAACTAGGGTCTCCAGACCCCCAATAGAAACAAGACAAGATCGATATACGCGATCCACAATAATAGTATCGCCCATAAATGAACAGGAAAAGCAAGACAGCCATGGGTCGTACCCAAATGATGAGCGAAAATGAAGATACATAAGAATAGGTAGATCCAGGATCAAATAAGATAGAAGCATCCATGTGGCAGACTGACATAATACCTGTGATGACGGCATTTGATGCAATGGTGTCCCTCATATCTGGAAGAGCATAGAATCGAGCCTGACCACCACCAGTCCGGTCTTCACCCCTGGGGCGACCTCTGGCTACTTGGCCCCCACTCCTAGCTGACCGGGTGGGTGCTGAAGAAACAGGAGCAGAAGATGATGGTTTATCCCTCTGTTGGGACTGTCTACCATGGAGCCGAGGACACTGTCTCCTCATATGACCCAACTCACCGCACTCGTAACAACGAACTGGAGCTGGAGAAGGGGACTGAAGGGAACCCCTCGCTGAAGATGAACCCTGGGCTGAAGAAGCAGGAGTAGTACTCTAAGCTGGAAGGGTGCTAAGTGAAGACTGGCCCTGCTGATAACCCTGGTGACCACGGCCTGAAGAAGCCCCACTGGACTCTGTGCGACCTGACTGAGGAGGTCTGAAGGAACGACCTCTGCTGTGCTGGAACTGGCCCATAGATGTAGCACCGCTGAAGCTACCTGAACCTCGAGGCCTCTTGGCCTCCCTCTCCTCACGCTCCCGACGACGATCTGTCTCAATCTGAAGATCCATATCAACTACCTCCTCAAATAGGGCGGCCACAGCCCTCTCTCTAGTCATCAAAATAAGAATAGGATAGTTGAGGCCATCCACGAACCTCCTAATCCTCTCCCGATCAGTCGGGATCATCCAAGTAACATGCCGAGCTAGCTGCGTAAAACTCAACTCATATTGGGTCACAGTCATGTCCCCCTGAACCAACCACTCAAACTGATGATGCAGCTCCTCCCTGCGAGACTACGGTACATACTTCTCCAGAAATAGAACGGAGAACTACTGCCAAGTAAGGGGCGCTGCTCCAACAGGCCTGCGCCACTCAAACTCCTCCCACCAAGTAAATGCAGGCCCTGAGAACTGGAAAGTAGTAAAAGCTACTCCACTCGAATCCAATATCCCTGCAATGCGAAGCATACGCTGACACTTGTCCAGAAATCCCTGGGCATCCTCGCCCTCTGTACCACTGAACGTCGGAGGCTGGAGCCTGCCGAACCTCTCCAGTCGACGCTGCTCGTCAACTGGTATAGTCGGAACCACAAAATCTAGAGCTGGTGCGACTGGCGCAAGTGGGGAAACTGGTGCAACTGGGGCAACTGGTGCAACTGTCGGTGTCTGCAATTTCGAGACACCCTGCTCGGGTGTGCGAGCAGCGGGGGTCTGCTGACCACCCCCGGTCTCAGAAGTAGCTGCTGCAGTAGTGGCTGATACGACCTGAGCCAGGCCAGTGCAGGCGGATAAGATCTGAGCCAAAGCCTCCTGAAGACCAGGAATCACAATGGGCACTGTCGGTGCCTGAACAGGTGCTGCTAGAGCATCTACAACTGGAGGCTGGTCCGGAACCTGGGCAACTGGTGGGTCTGCAGGTGCTGCCCTCACTGGTTTGCCTGAACCACGATCGCGACCCCGACCCCTAGCGCGTGCCAAAGGTGGTCGTCCGCCATGTCCGGTAGCACGGGTTCTCGCCATCTATGAGAGAATAGAATGCAGAATTTAGTTCTCGGACCAAAAAAATTGCACGACAAGAATTTCAAGAAAGTGAAGTATTTCCTAAAGGTTCTGTAGCCTCCCGAGGATAGATACGGACGTCTACGATCGATCCGCAAGACTCTACTAACCGGCTCATGACTCGTGAGGCCTAGTAACTTAGGCTCTGATACTTGTCACGACCCCAATCCCGGTCGTGATGGCGCCCAACCATATAGCTAGGCAAGCCTGACCAATTATCACTCACGAACCCAACCTGATAACTCATTACCGACAATTTAAGGGAATTTAACAGTTTAAAAATAATAAGCCGATGTATATAATAAAAACAATACGGAACAGACTGAAATATCCGACGAAACACTCCCAACAGAATCTGTGGTCACAAGTCTAGAGCCTCTAAACAACGAAGTAACAAATATTTGAAAATACATAAGTCTAGAATGCAGAAATAAAACTGAATAAAAGGGGAGAAGTCGAGTCTTGCGAACGTCAGACAGCTACCTCGACAACTTTGATAAAACTCTGGAAGACGGCAACTGCTCAGCTGAGTCTCCGGAACACCTGAATCTGCACACATGGTGCAGGGAGTAAAGTGAGTACTTCCAACTCAGTGATAATAGACATATATAATGGCTGAAAGTAGGAAATCCCTAAATACCACAATGCAAAGCTGAAACTAACCACTTAGCACATTAAACGATGAAACAACAATAATCAACGACAGATAAACAATTAGATATCAATGCATGAATACAATGCAATGCACATGATCGCTACGGCGTACAACCTGATTCGTTGGGTACTCGCATTCACTGTGGGGGTTTAGATTTCGGAGGGGCTCCTATAGCCCAAACACAATGACATAGTAGCATTCGCTACGGCGTGCAGCCCGGTCCACAATCAGTCAAGTTATATATGCATGCAAACCACACGGGCACAATCAAGTTTACCATTTTCAGTTCCATTTAACAGGTATTATAGTTTAAGTGATTAAAACCTTAGAAGATTGCTAATCATTCAGGATTGATATCATGGAAACATGCTCAATTTCATGGCAACAGTAATAATAATCCCTAAGGGATCCAAATAGTTGGCACGTAACTCGAATATGTTCATAACAATCAAAGTAGGATGTTTACCAGCCAATTTCTAGTCAATAACACAGTATAAACATCACTCGGACGGACTAAGCCATAGTTTCATCCACAAACGACCCCGCACTCACCATAGAGTACGTGTCTCGTCTCAATACAACGTCACAATGTGAGATACCGGGGTTTCAAACCCTCAGGTCATCATCTACATCTATTACTCACCTCAAACCGGCCGTAGACTAGTCCGCAATGCCCTTTCCTCTTGAATCGACCTCCTCGCGCGCCGAATCTAGTCAATACCACAACGAATACATTACTATATGCTAAAGAAACATAACCCAATCGAAATTACTCGAAAAATACTAAAAATTATGAAGTTGGCAAAACCCGAGCCCCGGTCCCACTTCTTGAAAAATTCCAAAATTTACATCACTGGATTCTTCGTCTCTCCATGAGTCTATACATATCAAATTTATAAAAATCGGAGTTCGTTTTCCCCTCCAAACTCATATTTTAACTCTCTTGAGTTTTCAAGCCCTAACCTCCATTTTTAACCTTTAAATCCTTGAAATTCAGTGATTAATCAATGTTTTTACACCAAAATAACATATTCCAAGGCTAATAGTTCTTACCTGATGAAGCTCCTTTGATTTCTCCTCAAAATCGCCCGAGAACAACCCTAGTCCAAGTCCTAAATATTTTCTTAACTTCTGAAATTCGCGAACACTGTTCATTTAACACAGGCCCGATTTCCGCTTCTGCAGTCATTTAACCGCAGCTGTGGTACCGCTTATGTTACATATTGAATGCTTATATGGTCACACTTAAAAATTCGTGGGTCCGCTTATGCGACTCAGCATCCGCTTTTGCGGTCCTCCATCGACCGCTTCTGCGATGTGTTATCCGCTTAAGCGGAACCGCTGAAGCGACCCCTTAGTCCGCTTATGCGAAATTGCCTTGGGACATGCCTGACCGCTTATGCGGCCATCCCACCGCCTCTGCGGCTCCTTTTCCGGAGATGCGGAAACAACAGAAGGCAGAAGTTCAGGCCTGCAACATCCTTCCAAAATTCCCGTTTAACCACCCGAAATCACACCGAGGCCCCCGGGACCTCAACCAAAAACACCAACACATCCTATAACCTTATTCAAACTTGTTCCAATCCTCAAAACACGTCAAACAACGCTAAAACCAATAATTACATCGGATTCAAGCCTAGTTTTCATCAAAACTTCCGCAATGCGCATTCAATCAAAAACACGACCAAACGATGTCCGAATGACCTGAAATTTGCAGACATATCCGTAATCACCTAACGGAGCTACTACAACTCCCGAAATTCCATTCCGACATCGTGACCAAAATCTCACCTACCCACCGAAATTCGCCAAAATTCAAACTTAGCCAATTCAAGCCTAATTCTACAACGTACCTCAAATTCTATTCTGATTGCGCTCCTAAGTCACAAATCATCCCCCGAAGCTAACCAAATCATCAGAATTCCCATCCGATCCCTCTAACTAAATTGTCAACTTCCAGTTGACTTTCCAAAACAAGCTCCCCTTTAAGCGACTAAGTGTCTCATTTCAAACTAAAACCAATCTGATTCTATTCAACCAACTCAAATACTGATATTGAATCCTAGTGAAGCATAATGTGGGGGAAACAGGGCGGTAACTCACGTAATGACGGGCCGGGTCATCACACTTTTAACATGTAAATTAGTGGAAATCATGGCTTTAGAGTAAAACCTAGGGTTTTGATACAAACAATATTTAACCACAAAATATTTTATGGAATGTAGAAGAAATCATATATTCTTGATCCTTAGGTTATGGGTAACAACTTTCTTCCAAAATTTCCGAAATCCGGGCACGTGGGCCTGGGGGTGAATCTTAGGAACCTTGCATTCAGGGATGGAAAATTAGTTGATGGTTAGAATATGAACTCTAGAGTATGTATTGACTAGTTTTTACCCCATTTGAATAGTTTTGGATTGTTCGACTCCTATTTGAGTGTTTGAGCACATTCTTGAAGTTGAAGTAGGCTCAACACGAGGTAAGTCTCTTTTCTAACCTTGTAAGAGGGAAATTTCCCCATAGGTGAACTTAGTAAATATATATGATTAATTTTGGGGGCTACATATGCACGATGTGAAGAGAGTCCGTACATAGCTACTATTCCTGTTATGTCCGGGTAGTTCTAGTCTTACAACATGCTTTGAGTGTACCGTTATATGGTTATAACTATTGATTTGCATTGAATAGGATTAAGTTCAAGATGTTATGATTTCAAGGTCTTCAAGTAAATATTTATTTTGATAAGAATTGAGGAAAACATTAAGTTAGATTTATACTTAACCACATCGCAAGTATATTCCATGAGCGGGGTGATTATTTCCACTACTCTCATGGGAGTGGGTCGTTTAACTTGGCAGGATAGTAAATGTATATATATGGTTTGGGCCGTTTGACCCTCGGCGGTGCAGAATTTACTTTTATGATGGATCGGGCCGAACGTCCTCAGTGGTATTTGTGTGTGATAATAGAAATGAAGCCATTTAATTCCTATGATTTATTGCTTAAAAGGTCATTTATTTTAAACAAAGAAAGTGCCTAGTTATCTTTATTGGATGAAAGGATTTTGAATCATTATTCTTGTTTGAGCTTGTTGTTATCTACATATATTGTGAATTAAATACATGGAACTTCGTACTATTATATTTGCTGGCCCTAGTAAGTGTCGAAGTAGACCTTGGGTCGCTACTTCTGCGAGGTTAGGCAAAAGACTAACTGGATACATATTTCTATGTACTCATGTTACACTTCTGTACTTCACATGCTTTGAGGTAGGTGCATCTAGCCATTAGTCCGGCGCGTAGAATGGACTCCTCAGCTTGAGACTTTCCGGTGAGCTGCCCTTTTGAGCGGTTCTGTAGCAGTTGGAGTCTTTATTTTGTCTTTATGTTCCTGTCTATCCCTTTTCCATACAATAGGATAGTATGGTTATGTATATTATGCTAGATTGCTCACACACTTGTGACACCAGGTCCTGGCATACACATTGGTAGATTTATGATGTTTGGGCTTGTCTTCATGATTGGGATTCACAAATATTACTTCCATTTAAACATGCTTAAACTTTTAGTCTATAAATTTCTTAATCTATAATGGAATTTATCATGTACTAACTATATAAATGAGAATTTACTATTTGAGTAGTGTTGGCTTGCCTAACAATGTTGTTGGGCACTCTCACGACCTAATACGAAATTTAGTTCATGACAAGTGATGAATGATATATAGTGGTGGTTGATAGTGTGATTGTTGTAGTAAAGGTGGTTGGTAGTGAGGATTGTAAATAATGGCTAGTGATTGTGATAATTGGTATTCTTGCTTGGGAGCGGTGGTGGTAGTGGATGAATCGTCGGTAGTGTGTGATAGTAGCCTATAATGGTTGGGGGACTATGATAGTAGTGGTCGTATTGATTAGTGGTGAAATTATAGGAGAAATAGTGAAATATTGTTTTTGCATAAATTTGTGAATGTATAACGTCTTAATGATATTAAGACTCTGTTATGGATATTAATCATCAAGATCTATTCAGACTTAGTGAGTGATTGTAAAATTGAAAAAATAAACAGACTTAGGGTGTGTTTGGTATGAAGAGAAATGTTTTTCATGAAAAATATTTTCATGGAAAGTGAGTGTATTTATCACTTATTTTTTTTGTTTCATTGGTGAGTTAAAAACTTTTTCTGAAAAATATTTTCTAATGTTTAGTTATAGAGTATAAAATATTTTTAGAAAAATAATTATCACGATCCAAAATCCAGTAAAGGTCGTGATGGCCTTTAGCCCCACTGCCAGGCAAGCTAAAAATAAATAATTAATTTGGTTCTCATTTTAGTATTTTTGAAATCATAATTTCCCTCAAATAAATGATAAGTGATAAAATTTACAGAGTATATGATAATATTTTTTCAACTACAATACTCAACAACCCATAAATGCCCACAAAACCCGGTATCACAACTGCATGAACATCAACTAGGGAGTGAGATAAAATAGAATATTTGTCGTGAATACAAATTAGATAGGAAATGTATACATGACTCTGAAGGAGACATTTCTAGCTGCGGATCGTAACACAGGATGCAGCTCACCTCAGTCCCCGCATCAACCACGCTTCTGCGCCTACAAGGCCAGGAGACATATAAGCACCTGCACAAAAAATATGCAGCAAGTGTAGTATGAGTACGTAAATCAATGCGTACCCAGTAAGTATCCAGTCTAACCTCGAATAAGTAGTGATGGGGGCCAACTCCAACTCTTACTATGGGCTAACAAAAAAATGTCGATATTATGTTTAAGCATGGAATACATAACATAGCTGAAAATCGAATAATCGAAAATAATCATCAATTCTCTTGACTAATAGAAAGTCCCAAATTCGTTCTTTCATCATTTAATAAATTATATCCTAAGCCAATAAAGCAATATCAATTATTATTAATGCCAAAGAGTTATCATGCGCAAGTCATGCCGAGGTCGTATGGCTCGATACAACGTATAAATATAAATTGTTCATTACCGAGGGTCATATGACACGAACAAATATATAAATATAAATTATGCACTACGGAGGCTCGAATGACTCGAACCATAGATGCATCTATTAACCTGGCGAGGCGAACGGCCAGCTCCCGTGAGAGTAGCAGAAATTTATCCCTCTCGCAAAATATATTTGCGATATGGTTGCACATAGATTTCTTAAGTTATTATAATATTCTTCAATTCTTTTTAAGAAATACGAAATTTAATTCAAAACTTTAAATTCTCAAAATTTTCAATTTTAACTGTTTTCAAGGAATTTAATAAGCATACTCGATCTGAAATCTTTTCAAAAAAAAAAATAAACATAATCAAATAACGGTATTAACAAGGCATGGTGTAAACCTAAAACAACTTGGGCATAGGCATAATTAGTAGCTACATATATACTCTCGTCACCTCGTGCGTACGTAGCCCCCATAAATAGAAACACATATTAACTCAATTTACATATGAGATTAATTCCCTCTTACAAGGTTAGAAGAGAGACTCGCCTCTCTCCAAAGTTCTATAGCCGTCTCCCAAGCCGATGTCCCCTTTCCAACAACACCAAACCAATGTCCAATGCTCCAAAACTAGTCAATAAATGTACAAATCTATAAATATATACTTCAATACTTATTATAATCCAATTTACAATAATTTCTAACTCCGCTCAAAAAGTCGATAAAACCAACCCTCGGGCCCGCGTGCCTGAATTTCGAAATTTTTTAAAAACAAACATTACCCATAACATCACGAACTCAAATATATAATTCATTCTCAATTCCATGCCCAAATTCGTGGTCAAACTACAAGAAATACCAATTTCTAGGTTTTCTACCAGAACCCCAAATTTTCACTATTTTTTCATGAGTTTCCAATATATATAAAACAAGTATTTAACTTGCAATATGTGGGAATCATTTACCTTAAAAACATGATGAAGATGGAGCACCAAAATCGCTCCTTGGTCGGCTTCCATTGAGGAAATGCGATGAAATGAGCCAAACCCATTTTTCCAAACTTATACACTGCCCAGTCACCTTCCTTCCCCCCCCCCCCCACTTCTTCGCATTCGCTAGCCCCCCATTGCATTCGGGGTGAATAAAATTCTCAAAACCCATTTCCAAACTCTTCTCAGGCAGCCACTAGTATATTGTCATAACATTTTATTCAAAATTACAAATGATAAATGATTTAACTTTCTAAAAATTACACACCAAGATCTACAACTTTTATATTTTGGTTATCTCCCAACTTTTTATATATTTCGAGATATAAGCTGCCAAAGTCAGCCCCCCTGCAACACAAATTTTTTCTTTATCTTTTCGGACAGCCTGTATTGTACTAGACATAACATTGTATACACAAATCCAAATGCTAAATGGTTTACTTTTCTGAACACTAGACACAAAGGGCTACAACTTTAATTTTTGGATTATCTCCAAATTCCTTATAGATTGTGAGATAGATTATCTCCAATTTCTATCGGTAATTGGTTGTTGTTGCATGTGCTTGAGTTATGTGGTATATCATATAATTGCACCTAAGGTTGCAGGTATGAGTTATTACAACTGGTTCAGGCTTATTCTAAATAGAGATGTAAGGTCCTGATCTNTCCAAACTCTTCTCAGGTATCCTCTAGTATAATGGTCATAAAATTTCGTACTAAACTCCAAATAACAAATCTTTTGACTCTATGAAAACAAGACACCAAGTTCTACAACTTTCATGTTTTGGTCATCTCTCAATTCTTTATAGATTTCGAGATATAAGCTGCCAAAGTCAGCCCTATGCAATACAATTTTCTTCTTGATCTTCCCGGATAGCTTGTAGTGTACCAGCCGTGTCTTTTTTTAAACAAATATAAATGCTAAATGGTTTACCTTTATGAAAACTAGACCTAAAGGGCTACAAGTTTTATATTTGGATCCTCTTCAAATTCCTTATTGATTGCGAGATAAGAGCCTCTAAAATTAGACATGTGCAATAAAGATTTCCTTCTTCATGAACGCGATGAACAAAATTCTAGTAGCCAAATCCTTCTTCAATAACGAGAGAGGATCCATGTGAACGCGAAGAACAACACCAGCTATCAAAAAATAAGCATCCAAAATGTCCCAAAATGATCTAAAACACATCCAGGGCCCCTGGGACCCCAACCAAATATACCAACAGAGTCCTAAAACATCATACGAACTTAGTTGAGGCGTCAAATCACATCAAACTTTGCTAAAAACACGATTCACAACCCAATTCAAGCCTAATGATACTAAGAAATTCCTACTTCTACATTCGATCTTGAAACCTATCAAATCAATTCTGATTTACCTCAATTTTGCACATAAGTCACATTTGACATTACAAACTACTCCAACTTTTGGAATCGGAATTCGAATCGCATATCAAAAAGTCCACTCCCGGTCAAACTTCTCAAATTTTCAACTTTTGCCAAATGACCCCGAAATGACCTACAGACCTCCAAATCCACATCCCGACGCGCTCCTAAGACCATAATCACCTTACAGAGATATTCCCACGCTTGAAATCCCAAATAGACATCGATATAATTGAAATGTAACTTCAACCCAAATTCATCAAATTCTTCCAAAGTATGAACTTTCCATAATATACACTGAAACGCTCTCGGGTCATCCAAAAAATGATCCAAACATACGCCCAAGTTCAAAATCATCATACAAACCTGTTAGAACTTTCCTGATTCTGAGGTCGTATACTCAAAAATCACACCTTAGTCAATGTTCCAACTTAAAGCTTCCAAATGAGAAGTTTCTTTCCAAATTAACTCTGAATGACTACTCATGGACTCAAATAGCCGAATGACGCGTTATTGTTCAAAATGACCGGTCAGGTCGTTACATTCTCTCCCACTTAAACATACATTCGTCCGTGAACGAGCTAAGAACTATCCTATAGTCATCTGAAATCACTGTTTAACACCTCATGCACCTACCTGTGCTATCACAACTAAGTTGAGCACATTAGCTCGAGCAGTTCTGAAGATCCTCCCTTTTATTTAGTTAAATTAGCCTTAGAGCACAGTTCAACATCTGAAATCCTCTACCAGGTCAGTTTCAACCATACGAACACCGTATCCATCACTACATGATGTACTAATTCACGATTGTATATTCTTACCAAATTCACACTATCTACCGTATTATTCACATGACCATAATAACATCCTCTGAGAATAACAGCCGAAATTCCACGACTCTGATTCCCTGAACACACTTCATGAAGCATTAAAGTCCCATTTCGACTCTCGCAATACTGCCATGATACAATAGATGTATAGAACTTATAACCACCTTCCAAATCACAATTGATGGAGTCTCTCTTCCCAACAAGAACCACAACCTCATTCTGGACTGAATATCTATATTTACTCTGTAATGTGCCTCATATATATCAGATCACACTGAACCCTGTACCAATAATCCCATCTCACCCAGTAGAAGTGCTCAGGCAATAAGCCACCTTAGACACTACAAAAAGTTTCATATGATGCCACAGAGTGCTAATAAGCCACAATCTTGAATGCGATACATAGGAGAAATGAGCTCTGGAAAGAAATTCTCAACCCACGTAACTAATTTAATAAGTGAAAGGATGTTATGAACCTTCCTCCTAAATGAGAAGAAAAACTCACAAGAATAGATATGAAAAACTGTACTCAATATCACACTTTTGTGGCATGCACCCCGATCCACACATGACATTGTTGCGATGTGCAACCCGATCTAACCATGATACTCGTGGCGGCGTGCCACCTGATCCAAACAACCTACCCGTAGCGCAGTGCCACCCAATCCACATAAAATAATCTATAAGTAAATACTTACTAAGACAAAATGCTCATGACTATGAAATACCCGAATATCAACAGCAAGCATTCCGAGTGTGTAATACCATCCTTGGGGAGACAGATAGCGTCGTACACCACAAAATGCAAAACACGACTAAGATGTGATATATGATCTACATCTCTAGAGTCATCATTCTCATAAAACACCATAGCTATATAGAACTTCAACACATGTGCAATTAATCAACCCGTCTCACAACCCACACGACATAATGGAGTATTACATGAAATAGCCGACGATGAAATAACATCTAACATCTTAATACTCCTCCATAAGGAGTGATATGATGAATGAACACACCTAAGCTGGTGTAGAGTACACATCCACATTTGGGCCCATCAACGGACCTCATCTGATTCTGATCATACCATGTTGGGAAAATAACCTCTCAAGGACCCACAATGACCTTATTCATGATACATAAGAACAGTTGTCAAATCCGGACCAAACTTCCACAATTTACAACAAATTTAATAAAGCGACGTTCAGACCCAAAATCTCACATTAGCGATAGTGCCAAAAATCTCCACACTTTGGTGTCAATCTTCAATCGATCAAGTGACTACATGTCACACTTATATAATCTTATCGTGGGATGCGCTCTCACGATCTTCCGCACCAGGTAACAAGTTTGCACATCCATACCACCAGCCATACTAATGCCATAAAGAAAATCAAGAATTCACAATGAGTACGCAAAGCCTCTTACGCCAGACACGGATCTCAAGTGACACTAAACACAATACATGCTTACTCTAACCATCTGAATCCTTTATTGATCATATGAGCTTGAGATATTGTAACTAACAACAAACGGCAACCTTGCTCCTCAACTTCCAATTCTCATGCTGCTCACTGCACCTAACATGCCAATACACGACAGTACAAGAATTTCACCATAACTCCTAAACCACTAAATATAATACACACTTCATCATATAGAAACCTTTTACTTAGATCATCTCAGAAGAACCATTGCAACACGCAATTGAATTCTCAAAACGCGAGAATTACAACCTCATGACGCGATATAAATTGCCATAACTCTTATCAAATTCATTTACTCAACCTATTCCTTAAAACCAAATACCTCCCAAATCAACTGAATTATGGTGGCTATCAAGCCTCACACCTTCTACTAGAAAACACATAAATAACGAAACACGTTGAAGGAACTGATCACGGTCACATTCATGTTGATTCAACCATTACTAGTTGACCCGTCTTCACCCAATTTATTCTTAACTTGGCTTAGACAAAATAGTAGCTCCATTAAAAAACATAACGAAACCCAGCAACACTCATTCTGAGTGGCCCAATCCACGAGACCACATCATCTCATTACCCATGAACCATCTCATATTCTCCTTAAGCGCAAAATAGCATCGCCAACTGGTACATGCAAGACCTTTCCTGAATCTGAAGCTACTTCTTCCCTTCCTCCAATATTGCACCACATACCCAATGATAAATAGAACATTCCAAGTCCTTAGGCATTGTACTCAAATTTAGGATTACTGTTGAGAGTCACCCACTTTAACTTGGCCCAAAATATAATTTAAACTCTATTTCTCTTCTAGCACTTGAACACCCTATCTGAGAAGCACCCGACTGAATTCTTTTCCCTTGTACATTACTCCAACCAGAAATAGAAACTCTGAGTCTTCCCAAAACTGAACATGAATCGATAAGGCCCAAATATAGAACACATTCCTCAATTCCTTTGTTTAATTACCTCAAATACTTTCTGTCCTTAGTCATATTAACCTTTCTATATACCGATAACAAGAATAGCACAAGCAGAAAACCACATGATCCAATCATAGATGATGGGGCTCCCCCACTAAGCTTAAATTTACAATTACATAACCCTGGAACCCACCAAGATTTCTCCTTCCCAATTACCATGATCTTGCACCTTTAACCCGTCGAACTTTTTGAAATCTTTTGTTAAACCTTTTTTAACACTCTGAATTACTAGCCACATTTACATATCCGACCTCTTACTGGATAGCCAATAGAATTCTTCATAGAAGCTTTGTCAATACCACTCAACTTCTAAATTGCTCACATTAAATAACTCACGCGAGGAAATTCCACGCCGACACCTTCCGACGATGTTGCACTGACTTTAATTACTATGAAATCCATAAACCATACTGTGCCCGCACTCATTCACAAAGTGTATAAGTCCGTTCATCCATCATTGACATCAACTAAAGGTGGACAATACATTCCAATCCAACGTCAGGTTGTATCCTTCTTTATATCAAGCAACTTATTTATATTGTATCCAACCTTCGTCTGTATAGTAGGCAATATTCAAAATTAAGAGGGAGATCTAATCACTGTCTACGGGATTCCAAATCACTCTAAAATTTCGTCAAGGCATGCAACTATCCTACCACAGAATCTATATGCTGCTCCGCCACTCTCCCACTATGGTCAAACCCTCTCCGTTAAGCAACTACTCAACTTTTTCTTCTTACACCTGGCCTTCTAGAAATTTAACCACCGCAAGGCACCTCGTACCTGTCCTTCCTCATCCTGCGCTACTCAATTGTTGCCTTAAATAAAAATTAATCTCTGTAGCACTTGAACCAATTGATATTTACCAACTTTAAACCTTTCCAAAGATCATCCTTTTTAATAAATCAACACTGGAAATGCCGATTTAGTCCTGAACCGCTGCACACCGCTATCTATGAAAACTTCTTCCTTGACACCATTTCGCTATACTCTACCCCAAAGGAGAATTGAAAAAAAACAATAACACCGGCGAACTTAACGCGTTCAACAAGGATGTTGACACCAGATCACAAATGAAAATTCCACCATGCTTGAAAATACCAATTCTCGTTACCCCATTAATCCAAACTTGAGCATTCGTAGTCCGATTGTCTTTACTTCATCAGAAATAAAATATTGAATCTCAGAATCATGCACTGAGTAAAACCTCCTTTCAGGTCATTCATTTCCTCGACGCATAGATAAACATCCTACCATTGCATAATAATATGCGATAGAAACACACGATTCATCATAACAATTAGCGGCAAATCTCAAAAACTAAGGAAATACTGATATTGAGGTGAAATTGCAGAATGACCTTCTGCAAGGCGACGACAATAGCCTAATCAAGTACGCAGGGAGAAAAATCCCGCACCACATCTGTAGTAGTAAAATTCATCAATTCCCAATTTATAATAAGCAATTAACGTCGAATAAGATTGAATAGGAAGGAAATTAAGGCATAAGCCTCAAAGGAATCAAATTGCACGATGAAGATATCAAGAAGGGAAGTGCTCCTAACCGCCCTATAGCCTCTCAAAGATAAGTACAGACATCTCCATACCGATCCGCAAGAATCTACTAGACTTGCTAATGACTCGTGAGACCTAAGTGAACCTAGTGCTCTGATACAATGTTTTCACGACCCACAATCCATTAAAGGCCGTAATGGCACCTAACACCACTGTCAGACAAGGCAAAAATAAATAAACAATTAGTTTGTTTCTTATTTTTCTATTTTTGAAATCATAATTTTCCTCAATTAAATGATAAGTGACAAAATTCATAGAGTAAATGATAATATTTTTACAACTACAATACCGAACAACCCATAAGCGACCCCAAAACTCGATGTCACAAGTGCATGAACATCAACAAGGGAGTGAGATTAAATATAGTTGACATGAATTGGATAAGTATCAAAAATTGACTACCTTGTGATATACTAATATGGCGGTACAGTCACATACAAATAGCTTGTTTGAAGAAGAACTTCAGAAAATGCCTACATTTGCATAACCAACAAAACCTTGACAATATTTGTTAGAATAAACAAATCTATATCAAGAATTCCTTTTTCAATATAATACTAATAGTATTCCAATATCTTCATATAAGAATAAACCTATATTATTATACTCATGGTTCTAGCAAGATATATAGTGCACCAATTACAATAGACACAAAAATAAATCATGTACGCCATAATTTCTCTAATCCACATAAGGATTTGTTGATGCTTTGTTTAATAAATTTTTTGGGAACCTTAATATGCTTCACACTAGTTTAAATCATTCAATGATTTGTTATATACACATATCAAAATTTTCAATTATTGCTAGAGTAAAATCTTAAAATAACTGCATCTACCACAAGAGAACATATTCACCCACTAGCTTTATACTTTTAGGTGTTGAGATTATTAGTCCAAAATATTACATTTTTTAAGTGAAGTCAATCTTGATTGCATATTATTCATTGACCAATAATCTATCTGTCGATATTCTATGACAGCTTTGAGCTCAAGATCCTCGTCAATATTAATAAAATCGAGCGCTACATTATATTAACAATATCACCAATGATCATTTTACATTGGTTCCTTCATCACACAATAAAGACATAACTTATCAAGATCTCATTAGTTTCAAGTACCCGAGCCTCTCCCGTGAGGTCTTACAAAGTGTTATGTTGTGGTGCTCTTCTAGACCACTTGCCTCCTTATTATAACCATCTTCAACATTTGCTCATATCCATCTTCAAGGATTTTTATCTTTGGAACAGATTAGTCTATTACGCTTCATGTGGTCCAAAGACTATGTCCATCATGGACTTCATTCTATTATTGAGCATTAGCTGCAGAAATATGACATTTAGCTAGATCAGCAAATGTGCCTGGCAATATTTTGCAAATGAATTATTACTTGAACTTCAAGTTGACATTTTCTGGTAGGAGGATCTAGATGTATTCATAATAATTCATTCCATGTATCACTTTCTCATCAGACCATTTTCTCCCCCCTAATGTTGGGATCACCAACACATTTCTGAACCTTCTTTGAGAACCCATCTTTGTGCATTGTGAAGGCATAATTGAATAATATAGCACATCCACATTTTAGATCAAAATTATTAGGTTCCTGGCCCTGAACAAATTCTGATGGAGAGAATTTATCATAACTAGGCTAGATGCGTACATGTATTAGTATACTAAATAATACATCTCACACCAAATTTTTATTTGGGAGTTTTGTTTTCATAACTAATGGTTTAGCTATAATTGGAGGCATACAAGTTTTGCTAAACCAACTTAGATTACATTATCAAGATAAATTATCATAATTTACATTATGGAACTATGCTCTAATAATTTGAGCAGGTAACCTTACAAAATCTAAACTACTAGTTGATAACAAACGCGCATGTGACCATACAATACATGCATCTATTAAAATCATATAATAGTAGTAAACGTTCCAAATGACAGTATCACCTTTCGTTTGTTCCAAAAATCATGGAATACAATCCTAACCTCAGCTGGTATAACAATCAATTTATCATGAGACAAGTTGTACCGAAGAATTCTCGAAGAATCTCCTAATTCTTCAATATATGCTAATGTGAATCCTCAATCGTTTTTCATATCATAATGGAACCGAGATGGCCAACTAGTCTATCAACTGATATTTATTTCAGTAAATATCTAGTGTATTATGGCGTGTGATTCCATCATCATGATTTTACATGTGTAGTACAAATAGAAGAAAAGTCGAGTAACCTTTCATATTTACTCGGTATGATTATAGTAATATGAAAATATTAAATCTTCCTTTCAAATGCCAACAACTTTGGCTGATATATTTGAAAACTAAAAAGTTTCTTTTGAGACTTACTACAATACCAATGTCAAGAACAATATCATTCATCTGGATAGTAAAAAATTAGTTCTTCCAAAGCTCTTAATTAATTTTGTACTTGTCAAAACCCAATTTCCCCTCCGTATAACATCATGACGACATCTAGGTTCTACAACTAAGTAAGCCTAGCATTTGTAGAATAATGAAGTGATAACATAACATTAACCACTAACGGTAATGGATACAAAATAACTAAATATCATGCCTCTTGGTATGTACAATAACCAACTACTCAATAATAAACAGTATGCCAAAAACTCGTAACATCATGAGTCACAAACTACATAAATAAAATAGTATCTCTATGCTCTAGAGTCTAACAAAAGGAAATACAGGAAGTGTTTGACATGGGAATGTGACGACCCGGTCCATCATCACGTGAGTTACTACCTCGTTTCCCCATCTTATGTTTATCTATGCTTCATTATCGGTATTTAAGGCGATCGAGTAGAATTAGATTGGTTTTAGATGGAAATGAGACACTTAGTCTCTTTAAGGAAGACTTGTTTTGAAAAAGTCAACCGGATGTTGACTATCAATTTAGATAGCTCGGATGTGATTTCTGGTGATTTGGTTAGCTTTGGGGGATGATTTGTGACTTAGGAGTGCGATCAGAATTGATTTTGGAGGTCCGCTGTATAATTAGTCTTGAATTGGGGAAGTTAGCATTTTTGCGAATACAGGTTGGTAGGTGAGATTTCGATCTGGGGGTTGGAATGGAATTCCGGGAGTTGCAGTAGCTTCGTTAGGTGATTTTGGATGTGTGTGCAAAATTTTAGATCATTCGGAGGTGTTTTGGTCAGGTTTTTGATCAAATGCGTATTTCGGAAGTTTTTTTAAGAAACATAGGCTTGAATCCGATGTAATTTGATGGTTTTGGTGTTGTTTGTGGTGTTTTGATGATTGGAACAAGTTTGAATGATGTTTTAAGGATGTTTTGGCACCTTTGGTTGAGGTCCCGGGGGCCTCGGGGTGATTACGGATGGTCAATCAGACCAATCTTGGCTTTTGAGAGTTGCAGAATTCAGCTGGTATGTTGCAGACATTTTGTTCATTGAGATCGCAGGAGTACAATTGTGATTGCATAGAAGTTTTTGGGGAAGATATTCTGATTGTTTAGTGTGATTGCAAAGAAGGGTATGCGATCACATAGGTTTGATTATTGAAGCAGTGCGATCGCACAGAAGGGGTTGCGTTCGCATAGGCCATTTTGGAGGCCCAGGAAAGTTGTGTTATGCGATCGCACAGGGTAAAATCTAAGCTGACAGAAGGGTTTTATTAAATATTCCATCCGCGAACCAAGTCCCATTTCCACCATTGTTGAGTAACCTTGAGAGCTTTTGACTAGGATTAAAGAGGGTTTTGATTGGGAATCGATTGGAGGTGAGTCCTATGGCTTAGAAACATCATTTTATTGAAGAATCAACCCTTAAATTCATGGAAAATTGATTAAAAATGGAAGAACTGGGGCTTGACTTTTGAAATTAAAATTTGGTATTTGAGGGAGCATTTGAGCTCGGATGTTGGTAAATTTGATATGTATAGACTCTTGGCGAGATGAGAAATCCGGTGATGTGAATTTTATAATTTTTTGAAAAGTGGGCCAAGGGCACGGGTTTTGCCAACTTCATTATATTTGATAATTTTCGAGTCTTTTCTATTGGTTTGGGTTCCCTTAGCCTATTGTAATATAATACTTGTGGTTTTGACCAGATTCTACGCACGAGGAGATTGATTTGCGAGGCAAGGGCAAAGCAAGCTAGGATTTCGGCTGGCTTGAGGTGAGTAATGGTTATAAATGATGTTCTGAGGGTTTGAAACCCCGGATTTGCACAACATGGTGCCATTTTGAGTTGATACACACATTGTATGATGAGCGTGGGGTCTGTTATTGCTAGGGATTCAAACTCGGTCCATCCCGATTGATGACTCTACTGTATTTTCGACTGAGACTTAATTAATATCATTATATTCTGGGCTAGTTGCCATCTTTGGGGCCTTGTGCCGATCTATAAAACCCTTAGGGGGTATTTGTACTGGTTGACCTCACTCTACTTGTCGAAATCATACCCTCAAGCATGTTCTTTACTGCTAAACATAATATGAACTGGCTTTAGAAATTGGTAATCCTAATGAGAATAACTTGGGGTTGGAAACACTATCTTAGCTGAGTGTGCCCGAGAGGCCAAGTCAATATTGACTGAGAGGGGTCAAGGACCCATAGGGAGGGTATTTGAAATATATACCGGATTGGGCTGCACACCGCAGCAGAATATATACAATATGGATCAGATTGCACGCCGTAGTAGTATATTATATGGATCGGACTGCACACTGCAGTAGTATATTTTATGGATCGGACTGCACGCCGTGGGGTATAGTATATGGATCGGACTAGACGCCACAGTAGTAAAGTGCTTGGGCTGTAGGAGCCCCTCCCGAGTCTGCACACACCCATTGAGCGCAGTCGGCTATTATTATTGGATCGGGCTTCATGCCACAGCATTATATATATATATATATATATATATATATATATATATATATATATATATATATATATATATATATATATATGGATCGGGTTGTACGCCGCAGCAGTATACTATACGGATCGGGCTGCACGCCGAAACGATATAAATAAACTACCGGTCATTGAGAGGAGTAAATGAGTTGTGTACTGGTTTGAGATATATTCACCTGTTTTTCTCATTTAGCTGTTCTTTAATGCACTTGTTGTTTTTATATAGAACTTCGTAGTGTTTTTACGAGTTTTCTTATCGTCAGTCGTTATTTATTGCTATTACTCACTAAGTCGGAGTACTCACTTTACTCCATGCACAATGTGTGTAGATACAGGTATCCCAGAGGCATAGTTGAGTTTTCTGCTGATGTCCAGACTATCACCGGATATCGAGGTAACTGCATGGCATCCGCAGGACCCGATTTCTCCCCGTATCCCTTTTATTTTTTGCATTCTAGACTATCATATGTATAGGCTGCTACTTAGTTGTATTTAGAGGCTCTTGACTCGTGAAACCAGATTATTTGGGGATTTGTATTGGTATATTCACGGTTTTCCGCACTCTTTAACTATTATCATGGATTATAATCATGTCAATTTGGTAATTTAACTCTATTAATTGGTAATGATCTTCATACGGGGGTTGAGAGTGTTGTATTGGTCGGGCTTGACTAGCATTATGTTAGGCGCCATCATGACCGGGACTGGGGTCGTAACAAGTTGGTATTAGAGCTAAGGTTACTAGGTCTCACGAGTCGTGATCCAGTTTAGTAGAGTCTCGCGGATCGGTACGGAGACGTCTGTACTTATCCTTAGGAGGCTGCAGAACCTTTAGGAAAAATTCCATATTCTTGTAATTCTTGTCATGCGAACTTGTTGATCCAAATACTAAACTTCTCTTTATTCTATTCTCTCACATATGGTGAGGACATGAGCTACCGGACGTGCCGAACGACCACCAGTACAACCTACTGAGGCCACTAGAGGTCTTGGACGCGGTAGTGGTCGTGGTTGTGGTAGAGGCAGAGCAGCAGGGGCAGCACACGTGGATCCTTCAGTTTCCCCAACTCAGGATCAGGCACCAGCTGTCCCCATTGTGATTCTGGGTCTCCAGGAGACATTTGGCCAGATATTGATAGTTTGTACGGGTTTGGCATAGGTGGTTTCAGCCACCACAGCAGTAGCAGCTACTTCACGGGCCGGGGGAGGCAACTAGACCCCCGCTGCTCGCACACCTGAGCAGAGATTACAGGGGTTACAGACTCCAGAGGCACCTCCAGCTCAGCCAGTGGTACTAGTTCAGGAGTACAGGGTTCCAGTTATGCCTGAGGAAGAGCAACTTCGCCTCGAGAGGTTTGGTAGACTCCAGCCTCCCACATTTAGTGGCTCTAAGGCTGAGGATGCCCACGGTTTTCTTGATAGATGTCAGTGGATGCTCCGCACAACGGGGATTCTTGAGTCCAACAATGTGGCTTTTACTACATTTTAGTTTACTGGAGCAGCCTTCACATGGTGGAAGGCATATGAGCGGCGTAGGCTGATTGGTGCAGCACCTTTGACTAGGCAGCAGTTCTCCACTCTCATCCTAGAGAAGTATGTACCATAGTGCCGCAGAGAGCAGTTACGCAGACATTTTGTGGGACTACGACAAGAAGAGATGTCAGTGACATAGTATGAGATGAGATTTTTGAGTTGTCTCGACATGCAACTTGGTTGGTCCAGACGAACCATGAGCGTATCCGGAGGTTTGTTGATGGTCTCTACTACCCTCTTCATATTCTGATGACTAGAGAGAGTGATTGGTGCTACTTTTGAGGAGGTGGTAGATATAGCTCGAGATTTTGAGTCAGTCGCCGCCAGGATCGAGATGAGAGGGAGGCCAAGAGGCCTCGAGGTTCTGGTAGTCACAGTGGTGCTCCTTCGAGGGGCCAGTTTTAGCATGGTCGGGGACGTTCTTTCAGGCCCGATCAGTCAGCTAGACCTGAGTATCGTGGTGGATCTTCTAGTCGTGGTTATCAGTGCTCTCAGCGGAGTTAGCCATCTCTCAACGCTCTTCCAGCATAGAGTTCGCCTCATGCTCCATCTGTTTAGGGTTATTCCAGGCCGAATGCATCAGCTAGCTACTCTGGCACGAGGATTTCCCTTCAGTCCCAGTTCCCAGCACCCGGGAGTTACTACTACTATTGTGAGTTCGCGCATATACGGAGGGAGTGACCTCATCGTGCTGCTAGCTCATCTCAGTAGAGGGGTCAACCCTCATCTTCTGGCCTAGTTTCTTTAGCACTCACCCCGCCATCTTGAGGTAAGGGTTAGGCAGTCAGGGGTAGCCCCAGAGGGGGACGCCGATTGGGCGGTGGTCAGGCTCGCTTTTATGCTCTTCAGGGTAGGTCAGATGTTTTTGCTTAGGATGCTATTATCACAGGTATTATTTCAGTCTACCACAAGGATGCCTCAGTCTTATTTGATCCCGATTCCACGTATTCCTATGTGTCTTCAGATTTTGCTCACCATTTGGGTACGACCTCGGGGTTTCTTGCTTTACTTGTTCATATATCTACCCCAGTGGGTGATACTATTATTGTAGACCATGTATATCGGTCGTGTTTAGTGACTATTGAGGGTCTGGAAACTCGAGTTGATCTATTACTATTAAGCATGGTGGATTTTGATGTTATTCTGGGCATCGATTGGTTATCTCCATGTCATGCTATTTTGGACTGTCATGCTAAGACAGTCACTTTGGCTATACCAGGTGTTTCGAGGATCAACTGGCATGGCGTGACTGACTATGTGCCTAGCAGGGTGATTTCTTTCATAAAGGCCCAGCGTATGGTTGGGAAAGGTTGTCTATCATATTTGGTTTTTGTGAGGGATGTTGGAGCTGAGAATCCTAGCATTGATTCAGTCCTAGTTGCGAGGGAGTTTCCCGATGTGTTTCCTGCAGACCTACCTGGCATGCCACCGGACAGGGACATTGATTTTGGTATTGACCTGGTGTCGGGCACTCAGCTCATTTCCACTCCTCTATATCGGAGGGCACCAGCGGAGTTGAAAGAATTGAAAGATCAGCTTTAGGAACTCCTAGGTAAGGGGTTCATTTGGCCTCGTGTGTCACCGTGGGGTACACCGGTTCTATTTGTGAAAAAGAAGGATGGCACAATGATAATGTGCATTGACTATAGGCAATTGAACAAAGTGACAGTGAAGAACAAGTAGCCCCTGTCTCGTATTGATGATTTATTTGACTAGTTTCAGGGGGCAAGGGTATTCTCTAAGATTGATCTTCGTTTAGGCTATCACCAGTTGAAGATCAAGAATTCAGATATCATGAAGACTTCTTCAGGACTAGATATGGGCACTATGAGTTTCTTGATATGTCCTTTAGGCTGACCAATGCCCCAACCGCATTTCATGTATTTGATGAAAAGTGTATTTCGACCACATCTGGATTCGTTCGTGATTGTTTTTATTGATGATATGTTAGTGTACTCACTTAGCCAGTAGGAGCACGCACAACATTTGCGAGTGGTATTACAGAGATTGAGGGAGGAGAAGCTTTATGCAAAGTTCTCCATGTGTGAGTTTTGGCTTGGGTCAGTGGATTTCTTGGGACATGTGGTGTCCACCGAGGGTATTTAGGTCGACCTGAAGAACATAGAGGCGGTGAATAGTTGGCCTAGACCGACCTCAGCCACAGAGATTCGTAGTTTCCTTGGGTTGGCAGGGTATTATCGCCTGTTTGTTCAGGGATTTTTGCATCGCCCATGACCAAGTTGACTCAGAAGGGTGCTCCATTTGTGTGGTCAGATGAGTTTGAGGAGAGCTTTCAGAAGCTCAAGACAGCTTTGACCACAACTCCAATGTTGGTGTCGCCATCAGCTTCAAGCTCTTACACTGTATATTGTGATGCTTCGAGAGTTGGGATCAGAAGTGTGCTGATGCAGGAGGGTAGAGTTATTGCATATGCTTCTCGTCAGTTGAAGCCCCACGAGAAGAACTACCATGTACATAGGATAGAGTTGTCTGCTATAGTTCATGCTTTGAAGATTTGGAGGCACTACTTGTATGGTGTATCTTTTGAGGTATTCACCAATCATCGCAGTCTTCAGCATCTATTCAAGCAAAAGGATCTTAATTTAAGGCAGCGGAGATGGCTAGAGTTACTCAAGGATTATGATATTACCATTTTTGTATCACCCCGGGAAGGCCAATGTGATGACCGATGCTTTGAGCTAGAAGGCGGTTAGCATGGGGAGTTTGGTGTACATTCTAGTTGGGGAGAGGCCCTTTGCAGTTGATGTTCAGGCTTTGGCCAATCAGATGGTGAGATTAGACATTTTCAAGCTTAGTCTAGTGCTGGCTTGTGTTATTTCTTGATCTTCCTTGTATGACCGCATCAGAGAGCGTTAGTATGATGATCCGTATTTGCTTGTCCTTAAGGTCAGGGTGATGATGCCATGGATATGACCATTGATAGTGATGGCGTGTTTAGGATGTAGGGTCGTATTTACGTGCCCAATGTGGATGGGCTTCGGGATTTGATATTGGAGGAGGCCCACAACTCACGGTATTCTATCCATCCCGGTGCCGCAAAGATGCATCGGGATTTGAGGCAGCACTATTTGTGGAGGGGGATGAAGAAGGATATAGTGGGGTTTGTAGCCTGGTGTCTCAACTGTCAGCAGGTTAAGTACGGGCATCAGAGCCCGGGTGGTGTGCTTCTGCGGATGATTATTCCCGAGTGGAAGTGGGAGAGGATTACTATAGATTTTATGAGTGGTCTCTCTCGTACTTTGAAGAAGTTCGATTCGATTTGGGTGATTGTGGATTGGCTGACCAAGTCTACTCACTTCATTCAAGTATGTACTACTTATTCTTCGGAGCGGCTGGCAGGGATCTTTATCCGGGAGATTGTCCGATTGCATGGTTCCAGTGTCTATTATCTCAGATAGGGGTACTCAGTTCACTTCTCAGTTTTGGAGGACATTTCAGTGGGAGTTGGGTACGTAGGTAGAGTTGATTACAACATTCCATCCTCAGACGGACGGGCAGTCCAAGCGCACTATTCAGATATTGGAAGACATGTTGCGTGCCTGCGATAATTATTTTGGGGGTTCATGTGATGAATTTTTGCTTGCAGAATTTGCCTACAACAACAGTTATCAATCGAGCATTCAGATGGCTCCGTATGAGGCATTGTATGAGAGGGTGTGTAGATCTTCTATTGGATGGTTTGATCCCGGCGAGGCTAGGCTATTAGGGACAGAGATGGTTCAGGATGCCTTAGAGAAGGTGAAGCTTATTCAAGAGAGGCTTTGTAAAACACAGTCACGTCAGAAGAGTTATGCGGACCGGAAGGTTCGGGATGCATCCTATACGGTAGGTGAGAAGATCTTGCTGAAGGTTTCGCCCATGAATGGTGTTATGCGGTATGGAAAGAAAGGGAAGCTGAGTCCGCGGTTCGTTGGGCCTTTTGAGGTACTTAGGAGGATTGGGGACGTGGCTTATGAGCTTCCTTTGCCACCCAGCTTGTCGAGCGTGCATCCGATATTTCATGTATCTATGCTCCGGAAGTATGTTAGGGACATGTCTCATGTATTGGACTTCAGCACTGTTCAGTTGGATGATGATTTGATCGATGATGTGGAACCAGTGGCTATTTTGGGTTGTCAGGTTCGAAAGTTGAGACCAAAGGATATAGCTTCCGTAAAGGTTCAGTGGAGAGGTCGGCACATGGAGGAGGCTACTTGGGAGACTGAGCGGGAGATGCGGAGCAGATAGCCTTACCTGTTTAAGGTTCCAGGTATATTTCTTGACCTACTCGAGGACGAGTGTTTTTTTAGTTGGGGAGGATGTGATGACCCGGCCCGTCGTCATGTGTCTTACCGCTCCGTTTCCCCCATCTTGTGTTTATCTATGCTTCATTATCGGTATTTGAGGTGATCGAGTTAAATTGGATTGGTTTTAGATGGAAATGAGACACTTAGTCTCTTTAAGGAAGGCTTGTTTTGGAAAAGTCAACCGGATGTTGACTATTGAGTTAGAGGGCACTAATGTGATTTTCGGTGATTCGGTTAGCTTTGGGGGATGATTTTTGACTTAGTAGTGCAAACGGAATTGATTTTGGAGGTCCAGTGTAGAATTAGGCTTGAATTGGCGAAGTTAGTATTTTGGCGAATTCCGGTTGGTAGGTGAGATTTTGATCCGAGGGTCAGAATGGAATTCTGGGAGTTGCAGTAGCATCGTTAGGTGATTTTTGATATGTGTGCAAAATTGCAGATCATTCGGAGATGTTTTAGTCGGGTTTTTTTTCAAATGCGTATTTTAGAAGTTTTTAAGAAACTTAGGCTTGAATCCGATGTAATTTGATGGTTTTGGTATTGTTTGTGGTGTTTTGATGATTGGAACAAGTTTGAATGATGTTTTAGGATAGGTTGGTACTTTTGGTTGAGGTCCTGGGGTCCTCGGGGTGATTTCAGATGGTCAATCAGACCAATCTTGGCTTTTCAGAGTTGCAGAATTCAGCTGGTATGTTGCAGACATTTTGTTCATTGCGATCGCAGGAGTACAGCTGCGATCGCATAGAAGGTTTTGGGGAAGCTATTCTGATTGTTCAGTGTAATCGCAGAGAAGGGTATGCAATCGCATAGGTCTGATTGTTGAAGCAGTGCGATCGCATAGAAGGGGTTGCATTCGGATAGGCCATTTTGGAGGCCTGGGAAAGTTGTGTTATGCGATCGCAGAGGCTTGGATGCGATCGCGTAGGGTAAAATCTGGGCTGACAGAAGGGTTTTATTAAACATTTCATTCGCGAACCAAGTCCCATTTCTAACATTGTTGAGTAACCTTGAGAGCTTCTGACGAGGATTAAAGAGGATTTTAACTAGGAATCGATTGGAGGTGAGTCCTATGGCTTAGAAACATCATTATATTGAAGAATCAACCTTAAATTCATGGAAATTTGATTAAAACTGGAAGAACTAAGGCTTGACTTTTGAAATGAAAATTTGGGATTTGAGGGAGCATTTGAGTTCAGATTTTTGTAAATTTGATATGTATAGACTCGTGGCGAGATGAGTAATCCGGTGATGTTAATTTTATAATTTTTCGAGAAGTGGTCTCGGGGCTCGGGTTTTGCCAACTTCATTATTTTTTTATAGTTTTCGAGTCTTTTCTATAGGGTTGTGTTCCCTTATCCTATTGTAATATATTACTTGTGGTTTTTACCAGATTCAACGTATGAGGAGGTTGATTTGCGAGGCAAGGGTAAAGCGAGCTAGGATTTCGGTCGGCTTGAGGTGAGTAATGGTTATAAATGATGTTCTGAGGGTTTGAAACCCCGAATTTGCACAACGTGGTGCTATGTTGAGATGAGACACACGCTGTATGATGAGCGTGGGGTCTGTTACTGCTGGGGATTCGGACTCGGTCCATCCCGATTGATGACTCTACTGTATTTTTGACTAAGACTTAATTAATATCATTATATTCTGGGCTAGTTTCCATGTTTGGGGCCTTGTGCAAATCTGTAGAAACCTTAGGGGGTATTTGTACTGGTTGACCTCACTTTACTTGCCGAAATCATACCCTCAGTCGTGTTCTTAACTGTTGAACATAATATGAACTGGCTTTAGAAATTAGTAATCCTAATGAGAATAACCTGGGGTTGGAAACCCTGTCTTAGCTGAGTGTGCCTGAGAGTCCAAGTCAGTATTGACTGAGAGGGGTCAAGGACCGATAGTGAGGGTATTTGATATATATACTGGATCAGGCTGCACGTCGCAGCAGTATATACACATATATGGATCGAACTGCACACTGCAGTAGTATATTACATGGATCGGTCTGCACCCCGCAGTAGTATATTACATGGAGCGGACTACATGCCGCAGTAGTATATTATATGGACAAACTGCACGCCGCAGTAGTATAGCGCTTGGGCTGTAGGAGCCCCTCCGGAGTCTGCACACCCCCAGTAAGCACGGTCGACTATTATTATTGGATCGGGCTGCACACCACAACAGTTTATATATATATATATATGTATGTATGTATATAGATCGGGCTGCACGTCACAGCAGTATACTGTACGGATCAGGCTGCACACCGCAGCGGTATAAATAAACTACCGGTCATTGGGAGAAGTAAATGAGTTGTGTACTGGTTTGAGGGATATTCACCTGTTTTTCTCATTTAGCTGCAGTTTAATGCACTTGTTGTTGTTATATAGAACTGCGTAGTATTTTTACGAGTTTTCTTATAGTCAATTGTTATTTATTGCTATTACTCACTATGTCGGAGTACTCACTTTACTCCCCGCACCATGTGTGTAGATACAGGTATCCCGGAGGCGTAGTTGCATTTTCTGCTACTGTCCAGACTATCACTGGAGTTATCGAGGTAGCTGCATGGCGTCCACAGGACCTGATTTCTCCCCTTATCCCTTTTATTTTTCGCATTCTAGACTATCCTATGTATAGGCTGCTACTCAATTGTATTTAGAGGCTCTTGACTCGTGACACCAGATCATTTGGGGATTTGTATTGGTATTTTCATGGTTTTACGCACTATTTAACTGTTATCACCGATTATAATCATGTCAATTTGGTAATTTAACTCCATTAATTGGTAATGAGCTTCGTATAAGGGTTGAGAGTATTGTATTGGTCAGGGTTGCCTAGCATTGTGTTGGGCACCATCACGACCAGGATTAGGGTCGTGACAAGTTGGTATCAGAGCCTAGGTTACTGGGTCTCGCAAGTCATGAGTCGGTTCAATAGAGTCTCTCGGATTGGTACAGAGACGTTTGTACTTATCCTCGGGAGGCTGCAGAACCTTTAGGAAAAATTCCAAATTCTTGAAATTCTTGTCGTGCGAACTTGTTGATCCAAATAATAAACTTCTCTTTATTTTATTTTTTCACAGATGGTGAGGACACGAGCTACCGGACGTGTCGAACGTCCACCAGTACCACCTACTTAGGCCACTAACGGCCGTGGACGCGGTCGTGGTTGTGGTCATGGTAGAGGCAGAGCAGTAAGGGCAGCACATGTGGATCCTTTAGTTTCCCCAGCTCAGGATCAGGCACCAGCTGTGCCCATTGTGATTCCAAGTCTCCTGGAGACATTGGCCCAGATATTGACAGTTTGTACAGGATTGGTACGGGTGGTTTCAGCCACCACAGCAGCAGCAGCTACTTCACAGGCCGGGGGAGGCTACCAGAGCCCCACTGCTCACACACTTGAGCAGGGATTACAAGGGTTACAGACTCCAGAGGCATCTCCAGCTTAGCCAGTGGTATTAGTTCAGGAGTACAGGGTTCAGTTATGCCCGAGGAAGAGCAGCATCATCTCGAGAGGTTTGGTAGACTCCAGCCTCCGACATTTAATGGAGCTGAGGGCAAGGATGCCCAGAGTTTTCTCGATAGATATCAGCAGATGCTCCCGCACAGCGGGAATTCTTGAGTCCAACGGTGTGGCTTTTACTACATTTCAGTTTATGGGAGCGGCCTTCACATGGTGGGAGGCGTATGAGCGGCGTAGGCCGGTTGGTGTAGCACCTTTGACTTGGTAGCAGTTCTCCACTCTCTTCCTAGAGAAATATGTACCACAGACAGTTTGAGGGACTATGACAGGTAGAGATGTTAGTGACACAGTATGAGATGAGATTTTCTGAGTTGTCTCGGCATGCAGCTTGGTTGGTCCAGACGGACCGTAAGAGTATCCGGAGGTTTGTTTATGGTCTCCACTACCCTCTTCGTATTCTGATGACTAGAGAGAGAGTGCTTGGTGCTACTTTTGTGGAGGTGGTGGATATAGCTCGAGATACTGAGTCAGTTCGTCGCCATGATCGAGATGAGAGGGAAGCCAAGAGGCCTCGAGGTTCTGGTAGTCATAGTGGCACTCCTTCGAGGGGCCAGTTTCAGCATGGTCAGGACGTTCTTTCAGGGCCGCTTAGTTAGCTAGACCTGATTATCGTGGTGGATATTCTGTTCGTGGTTATCAGGGCTCTCAGCGGAGTCATCCATCTTTTAGCGCTCTTCCAGCACAGAGTTCGTCCCATGCTCCATCTGTTCAGGGTTCTTCCAGGCCGAGTGCATCAGCTAGCCACTCTGGCACGAGGGGTTCCCTTCAGTCCCAGTTCCCAGCACCCGGGAATTGCTTCGAGTGTGGTAAGTTCGTGCATATGCAAAAGGAGTGTCCTCGCCGTGCTGCTAGCTCATCTTAGCAGAGGGGTCAGCCTTCATCTTCTTGCCCAGTTTCTTCAGCACTCGCCCCGCCAGTTAGCGGTGAGGGTCAGGTAGTCAGGGGTCGCCCCAGAGGTGGAGGCCGATCGGGCGGTGGTCAGGCTTGCTTTTATGCTCTTTAGGGCAAGTCAGATGCTATTGCTTCGGATGCTGATATCTCAGGTATTATTTTACTCTGCCACAGGGATGCCTCAGTCTTATTTGATCCCGGTTCCACCTATTCCTATGTGTCTTCATATTTTTCTCACCATTTGGGTATCAGCCGGGGGTGTCTTGCTTTACCTGTTCATGTATCTTACCCAGTGGGTGATAGTATTATTGTAGACCATGTATATCGGTCGTGTTTAGTGACTATTGGGGTCTGGAGACCCGAGTTGATCTACTGCTATTGAGCATGGTGGATTTTGATGTTATTCTGGGCATGGATTGGTTATCTCCATGTCATGCTATTCTGGACGGTCATGCTAAGATAGTCACTTTGGCTATACCGAGTGTTCAGAGGATCGAGTGGCGTGGCGTGACTGACTATGTGCCTAGCAGGGTGATTTCTTTCATAAAGGCCCAACGTATGGTTGGGAAAGGTTGTCTATCATATTTGGCTTTTGTGAGGGATGTTGGAGCTGAGACTCCTAGCATTGATTCAGTCCTAGTTGTGCCGGGCATGCCACCGAACAGGGACATTGATTATTGTATTGACCTGGTACCGGGCACTCAACTCATTTCCATTCCTCCATATCGAATGGCACTAGCAGAATTGAAAGAATAGAAAGATCAGCTTCAGGAACTCCTAGATAAGGGGTTCATTTGTCATAGTGTGTCACCGTGCGATGCTCCGGTTGTATTTGTGAAAAAGAAGGATGGCACAATGAGAATGTGCATTGACTATAGGCAATTGAACAAAGTGACAGTGAAGAAGGTTTTGGGGAAGCTATTCTGATTGTTCAGTGCGATCGCATAGAAGGTTTTGGGGAAGCTATTCTGATTGTTCAGTGTGATCGCAGAGAAGGGTATGCGATCGCATAGGTCTAATTGTTGAAATAGTGCGATCGCACAGAAGGGGTTGTGTTCGCATAGGCCATTTTGGAGGCCTGGGAAAGTTGTGGTATGCGATCGCAGAGGCTTGGATACGATCGCGTAGGGTAAAATCTGGGCTAACATAAGGATTTAATTAAACATTTCATCCGCGAACCTAGTCCCATTTCCACCATTGTTGAGTAACCTTGAGAGCTTTTGACGAGGATTAAAGAGGGTTTTAACTGGGAATCGATTGGAGGTGAGTCCTATGGCTTAGAAATATCATTTTATTGAAGAATCAACCCTTAAATTCATGGAAATTTGATTTAAAATAGAAGAACTAGGGCTTGACTTTTGAAATGAAAATTTGGGATTTGTGGGAGCTTTTGAGCTCAGATTTTGGTAAATTTGATATGTATAGACTCGTGGCGAGATGAGGAATCCGGTGATGTAAATTTTATAATTTTTTGAGAAGTGGGTCCGGGGCTCGAGTTTTTCCGACTTCGTGATTTTTGATAATTTTTGAGTCTTTTCGATTGGGTTGTATTCCCTTAGCCTATTGTAATATATTACTTGTGATTTTGACCAGATTCTACGTACGAGGAGGTTGATTTGCGAGGCAAGGGCAAAGGGAGCTAGGATTTCGACCAGCTTGAGGTGAGTAATGGTTATAAATGATGTTCTGAGTGTTTGAAACCCCGGATTTGCACAACGTGGTGATATGTTAAGATGAGATACATGCTGTATGATGAGTGTGAGGTCTGTTACTGCAGGGGATTCGAACTCGGTCCATCCCGATTGATGACTCTACTGTATTTTTTACTGAGACTTAATTAATATCATTATATTGTGTACTAGTTGTCATGGTTGGGGGCTTATGCCGATTTGTAGAACCATTAGGGGTATTTGTACTGGTTGACCTCATTTTACTTGTCGAAATCATACCTTCAGTCATGTTCGTAACAGTTAAACATAATATGAACCGACTTTAGAAATTGGTAATCCTAATGAGAATAACCTGCGGTTGGAAACCCTGTCTTAGCTGAGTGTGCCCGAGAGGCCAAGTCAATATTGACTGAGAGAGGTTAAGGACCCATAGTAAGGGTATTTGATATATATATCGGATCGGGATGAACGCCGCAGGAGTATATATACATATATGGTTCAGACTGCACACCGCAGTAGTATATTATATGGATCAGACTGCACGCCATAGTAGTATATTATATGGATCGGACTGCACGTCGTAGTGGTATATTACATGGATCGGACTGCACGCCGCAATAGTATAGCGCTTGGGCTGTAGGAGCCCCTCCGGAGTCTGCACACACGCAGTGAGCACAATCGACTATTATTATTGGATCGGGATGCACACCGCAGCAGTTTATATATATATATGGATTGGGCTGCACGTCACAGCAGTATACTGTACGGATCGGGCTGCACACCGCAGCGGTATAAATAAACTACCGATCATAGAGAGAAGTAAATAAGTTATGTACTGGTTTGAGGGATATTCACCTTGTTTTCTCATTTAGCTGTTGTTTAATGCACTTGCTATTGTTATATAGAACTTTGTAGTATTTTTACGAGTCGTCTTATCGTCAGTCGTTATTTTTTGTTATTACTCACTAAGTTGGATTACTCACTTTGCTCCCGCACCATGTGTGCAGATACAGGTATCCCGAGGCATAGTTGAGTTTTCTGCTGCTGTCTAGACTATCACTAGAGGTATCGAGGTAGCTGCGTGGCGTCCGCAGGACCCGATTTCTCCCCTTATCCCTTTTATTTTGCGCATTCTAGACTATCCTATGTATAGGCTTCTACTCAGTTGTATTTAGAGGATCTTGACCCGTGACACAAGATCATTTGGGGATTTATATTGGTATTTTCATGGTTTTCCTCATTGTTTAACTGTTATCACGGATTATAATCATGTTAATTAGGCAATTTAACTCTACTAATTTGTAATGAGCTTTGTACAAGGGTTGAGAGTGTTGTATTGGTCGGGCTTGCCTAGCATTGTGTTGGGCACCATCACGACCGGGATTGGAGTCGTGACAGGGAAGAAGAGAAAGGGACTCCGAGGTCTGCGGACGTGATAGATATACCTCGAAGTCTCCAAAAGCTGTCTCGACTCACTGATAAAGCAGAAGATAATCACTACCCGAATCTCCACACAAAAGTATGTGCAGGAAAGTGCATCAGTACACCACAACGTTACACAGTAAGTGTCAAGGCTGACCTCGGTCGAGTAGTGACGAGGTCACTACAGGGCCCTACTGGTGTATATACAATAAAAATAAGACTCAGTGAAATATCGCAGTAAATCAAAGACCGAAATTTAACAAGAATGAAATCATAGAAAGGTAACAGCTCACTATAATGAAATAACAAAAATGGGATCTCCCGATATACCGTCTCGTAGTTCTAAACGTAAATGTGCAGAGGGATCTCCCAGAATACGGCTCCGTAGTCCCAAAGTAAATCTGCAAGATAAGGGATCTCCCCGAATACCGTCCCGTAGTTCCAAAAGTAAATATGCAGGGAGATCCCCTGGAATACCGTTCTGTAGTTCCAAAAGTAAACACACATCTCAAACAATAGAAGTAACAACTACAACACGAAATCCTATAATTTAGACTAAGTACAAGTCAAGGAAGAAGCAGGGATTTCACCAAGTATGCTGCACAGAGTTCAGATAAACAATTAAGATACGTAGACATCTGTTCTAAACTAAACAGGATAATTGCACATGCTAGTGTAGCTCAATTAAAGTGAAACATGTTATTACTTAATGAAAAATGGAGTTTTACAACAAATAGCATGTGTACGCACTTGTCACTTCATGTACACGGCGCTAACATGTCAAAACAGTACCAAATCCTAAGCGGATTTCCCCCACACAAGGTTAGGCAAGCCACTTACCTTGCACCAATGTCAATCAATCTGTAACAATGATTTTTCCACGAATATCTGACTCTGAGTGGCCCGAATCTAGCCAAAATCAATTATATAACATAAATATGACTAAAATAAACTAATCTAGCTAATGAAAACAAAGCTAAAGCATGAAATTGGAAAACTGCACAAACGCCTCCCCGGACCCACGTCTCGGAATAGGGTACAAGTCTTAAATATTAACACCAATTTACTCACTAGTTCACTCGTACCAAAATTACTCAAATCAATACCAAAATCTAGATCAAAACCCAAAAATTTGGCCTAAGAACTTTTCTCAAAAATTTCCAATTTTTCATCCCAAACACGAAATTAAATGAGAATATTAATGATAGATTAGTGGGACATAACAAAAATCAAGTGTCAAATTATTACCCAATTGATATCTCTGAAAATCCCTCAAAATCTCGTCCAAATCCGAGCTCCCAAACCCAAGATTTGTTAAAAATGGCCATAGCCTCGCATTTGCGTAGAACAAACTTTTATTGACCAAAATTCCTCTTTCACAAATGTAGAGGACCTTTCGCCAACGCGTACCTTACACTTATTGAACCTACGCGATCGCGGGATCCTCTTCGCGAACGCATAGGCTTAATGTCCGGAGCTCCATCTGTCTATTCTTCTATGAGAATGCAAGGTCCATATTGTGAATGCGTAGCTTAAGGTTCCACATCTTCGCGAATGACCGAACCACATCGCAAACGCGAAGAGCAACTCAATTTTCTTCCCTAGATGCTTATGCGAACGTGAGACCTCAGTCGCAAATGCGATGAAGAAAATGTCTGCAACAAAACATAAGAAAATCTATCATCTCCCTAAGTCCAAAAATGACCCATTAAGCATCCAAAACTCACCCGAGGTCCCCTCCACAACCAAACATATCCTAAAATACCATACAAACTTAGTCGATCCCTCAAATCTCATCAAACAATGCAAAAATCACGAATCACCCTACAATTCAAACTTAAAGAACTTGAAACTTAAAATTTCTACAACTGATGACGAAACATATCAAACCATGTCCGAATGACCTAAAATTTTGCACACAGGTAATATTCAACATCGCGGACCAACTCCAACTTCCAAAATTGAAATCCGACCCTAATATCAAATTGTCCAGTACCGGTCAACATCTCAAAAATATTGACTTTTGCCTTTTCAAGCCTAAATAAGCTACAGACCATCAAAACACAATCCGGACATGCCACTAAGTCCAAAATCACCCAACAAAGCTAACGGAATTGACGAAACTCAATTTTGTAGTCGTCTTTACATAGTTTCGACTACAGTCCAAATCCTAAGACTTAAGCCTCCGTTTAGGGACTAAATGTCCCAAAACACTCCAAAACCAAAATGAAACTTCCTGGCAAGTAATAAAACAATAGAAATTGTTTGTCCTCGAACAAGTATAGAGACATACCTGAGTTGGTAAAAAGATGAGGATAACGGTTGCGCATATCCTGCTCAGCCACCCAAATCGCCTCCTCGATCGCCTGACCCCCCACTGAACCTTTACTAAAGCAATATTCTTTGATTCAACTTTTGTACCTGCCTATCCAAAATAGCCATTGGCTTATCGGCATACGATAGATCTTTGTCCAACTAGACCGATCTGAAATCCACTCGGCCGATGATGCTCAAACTTCACCTGTTGACAATTTAGGCAATGACCTACATATTCCACTATGACCTTCTTTATTCTACGCCATCAATAATGCTACCTCAAGTTCTGATACATCTTTGTGTCACCCGTATGAATGGAGTACCAAAAATGTGAGCTTTTTGAAGAATCAACTCATGCAATCCATCTATATTGGGCACAAATAGCTTGCCCTGCATCCTCAATGCACATCCCCAATAGTGACCTTCTTAGCATCACTGTGCTGAACCATGTCCTTAAAGACAAGCAAATGGGGTTCATCATATTGATGCTCCCTGATACGATCATAAATAGCAGATTGGGAGACCACACAAGTCAAAACTCGACTCGATTTAGAAATATCCAATCTAACAAACTGGTTGGCTAAGCCCTAAAAATCTAGTGCCAATGGCCTCTCTACTACTGGAAAATATGCTAAGCTCCCAAATCTCCCCACCTTGTGACTCAAGGAATCGGTAACCACATTGTCCTTCCCGAGATGGTACAAAATGGTGATATCATAATCCTTAAGCAGTTGTAACCACCTCCGCTGACGCAAGTTGAGATCCTTATATTTGAACAAATGTTGTAAACTCTGGTGATTAGTGTAGATCTCACAAGTGACACCGTACAAATAGTACCTTCAAATCTTCAAGGCATGAATAAAGGTTGCTAACTCAAGGTTGTGGACAATATATCTCATGACCCAATTTCCCCTCCGTTGGGTTTCGTGATGGCACCTAGTCTTAAGTACTAGGTAAACCTAATAATTGCAGAATAACAACAATGAAAATAACAACTAAAATTCTTCTAAAATAAATTTCTTATACAAAGAACATCTTACAAGTCTTAAGATCTATAGAGTTTTCTCTTCCATTTCTAAACACAACCGTATGGAAATAAGTACAGTAGTGAGAATATTAAATATGAAGGTGACTCCGAAGACTGGGAACGCAGCATGAGGTCTACCTTGAGTCTCCTCATCAAGAATCGACATAGCTACTAGCGAACAATACCTGGATCTGCGCAAAACAAATGTGCAAAAGTGTAGTATGAGCACACCACAACGGTGCCTAATAAGTATCAAGACTAACTGATGAGTGGTGATTTTACCACTCATTCTAGCCTCTTTTCCATATCTTTTATGTCCTTTTAATAATAAAATGAGGTTGTTTATGGTGGTTATTGTTAGATTTTCAGGTACATGATGCTACAAGATCATTTGAGTTGAATTGAAGCGGAATTGAGCTAAAGAGAGTGAAATAATGCAAAACTTCCAGTGATTCCGCTTTTGCGGAAGTTTGGTCGCGGAAGCGACCTCGCTTCTGCGTAAATTTGAACGCTTCTGGATTTCAGGCATGGATTGAGAAATTCCGCTTCTGCGAAGGGAAAAGTGCAGAAGCGATCACGCTTCTGCGAAGACCAAACCACTTTTGCAAAAATGGCTGAGAATGGAGAAATCACTTCTGCGGTTATAATATCGCTTCAGCGATGTCGCTTCTGCGACTTTGGTATCGCTTCTGTAGAGCTTTGTTGGAATTCAATTTTTTCTTCTGCGATGAGTCTCCGCTTATGTGGAGCCGCACCTGTGATGGTTCTTCCGCAGGTGCGGAAATCGAGCATCAGACCTGGGGCAGAATGGGCATTTCATAATTTCTCATCCCAAATCATTTTTATACTCGTCCAAGCAGACATTTGAGGAATCTTTGGCTTATTTTCAGTCCTCATAGACTAGAGAGAACATTTTTGGAAGCTAGGGTTTTTGCACACACACTTGGGTCTTGATGATTGAAGCTTG
>MU678136.1:320802-342183 GCA_026770625.1 Nicotiana glauca
CCCCCCCCCTCCATATTGTCATCCCTAAACCCTTCAGTGACCCTGCGTAACGCCGCCCCGCGCCGCGGGCCGAAAATCGTCGCCGCCGGCAGCAGAGCTCCAAGCGACCCCAAAATTTCACCCTAGAACCATCTTTCTCTCCTCTTTCCAACCCCCATATTAGCTTTTCTCGAATCCCATCCAATCGGTTCAAATCTCCGATTGAAATTTTTCCGGTCATGACTCAAAGTAGCCCAAATCATACCAAAATTATACCATTGGACCGTCATGACCTCCTCTATCAGACACTCCTAACCTCATCCCTCGAATGTGGCCGGAACCGTTTGAATATTAATTTTAAACTTGCCGGCCAAAACCCTAAGTGCTCCAAAAGACTTCAAATTGGTATTACGTGGTCCTCAGGCTCTCCTCGTGACGAATTTAAGATTATGGGCCCTTGAATCTCAATGGAATCGGTCGAGCTTTTGAGTTTGGGAACCCGCCAGTATATTTATTTTATTTTGTTCTTGGTCTGGTCAATTGACCTCTTGTCTGTTTATTTGACTTTTTTTTTAGTTCTTGGAGTTATTAATTGACTTTTGTTCATTTTTTAATTCAATGGTTTCATTTCCTTGAGATTAATTTCATAATTAATTGACGCCGATTAGCTTGTTACCATGTTTAGTTTGCTGGTGTGAGTTTATTTCCAGCCATGTTATTCTAGCTGTTCCAAACTTTGATATTTCTTTTAATTTGCTAGTTAGTCTATCCGTGTTGGTTTAAATTGATTTTTGTTTAGTCTTGTTTATGTCAAGTCTTATCTAATTAGTTCAATCTTAGATTGTTAGTTTTAGGTCAAATTAGGATCAGTTTTCAATATGTTGGTAAGTCAGAGATTAGGGGTTTGTCTGGTTATAGCTGTAGTTTTATTTAATTCCAGGGTAGTTTAGATATTTGGGATAGGGTAGAATGTTGTAGTTACAACTAGAATCTTCTAGGACTTTCCACAAGAGGGATTTAGTGTAAGGGTCAATGAGTTTAGTGTACTAATTTGTGACACAAGTTACAAAATAAGGTACTAATCTGAAATAAACCAAGGACTGAAGTTGAAAATAGGAAATTAAGGGCTGCCTTCCCTTTGTGCCTATAAAAGACATACACCTTGCCTTGAAAGGAAAAAAAAGAGAAAAAGTTTGGAGCCCCAATATCCCTCAAAATCAGTCTTCAGGTTTCCACAACTGAAGTTTGAATTCAAAATCCAACTCCAGATCTAATCCTTCAAAAAACCAACAAAAAAAATAAAACAAAAATCTACAGAAAATATTAAAAAAAATACTGTTCCATTAGCAAGCTTTAGGAATTTTGATTTCTAGCTAGTCGATTCACTTCTTTCAGTTCAAAATCTGATGGTTGAAGATTCAGAGATTCACTAAGCTGATTTCAAGTGATTTTAGGTCTAGTTGAGTTAATTTTGATTAAGTTCTGGCCTATTGAAGATTTCAAGTGTGTTCTAGTTCATTTGTTGGGTCCATGTGCAAATTTGTTTGGTTTATTTTGGTATTGTTCGTGCCTGGATTGAAACTGTCGACATTTGCTTGAGCTGTAATTTCGATTTTGAGCTGCTGCTGGTTCTCTTATTTCTATTGTGATTCCTCATTTGTTTACATTCTACTCTCCAGGTACACATTTCGTGCTTGACTCAATGTATCATCCCCTGTTGGAAAACTTGAAATAAAACTAAAGCAAATTTCTGATGTGGAGCTACACCTTAAATAATTCTGCTATATTTTTAGATAGTTTCCTTGTGATGTGGTTGTTTGTTTCACTGAAATTAAATCGTTTTGAATTGTAATGGACTGTTTCGGGCTATTTCAACTCGTGGTTGTCTAGCCATAGCCTTAGTATAACTAGCACTTTCTTAGTTTAGTATCGTTCTGTTCAAATTGAGAATCAAAAGTAATTTGGATCTGTAATTGATTTTGAATTCTGCATCCTTAAGCTTATGGTTTCAATGTAGGCATTGATAATTTTATTAGTTAAAATCAGTGGTTTACTTAGGTTAAAACATGCATCTTTCATTTGACTGATTTGAATTGATTAGCCGTCTGATAATCAAATATGGATAAAGTGTGAATCTAGTATTCTATTCACGTTTCCCATTTATTAATAGAATCATATAATCAATCCATTTAGTGTAATAAATTCATGTGCATAAGCTATTTGTTGTGTCGTTAAAATCCACCCATATTTCCCATTTGTTTCTACCCTTAACAACATTTAGGAGATCACCAGTAGTTAAGTGAGCAAGGAAATTGAACTACGATATTAAAAATTCGACCTGAAATCTGGGCAGTTTTCTTCAAGTTTTAATTGCCGAGCATAATTGTCAATTGAGGGCTGAAAGCAAGTCGTGTAAGCCCATGTACATGATGTGTATGTCTTCTTCCTGTGCGCTTGAGGCCTAAAAGAAAAGGATGAGACTCTTATGAAAACCATGGACCGAAGCATAGTAGCGTGTGAACAATATTAAATAATTAGGATTTTTTTATCTTTTTTTAGAGACAAAATTAAGTAGAGAATTGTAGTTGCTTTTAGGTTGGCTTTAAAATAAATGAGACAAGCCTTGCCAAATAAAACTATAAATTGTGGGGCCCTCAATAAATATTATATTAATTTTTAGAATTCAGGATGGGCCGTTTAGCGAATTTCACGGCCCTCCCAAAATAATAACGTGTTAGTCGCTTTAGGCGCGCTTTTAATAATTTACCTTCTTAAACTCGGGTGCGCATTTATGCGGCCCAAATCCAAATCTCAACGGAGTCAAAATGTGTTGACAACCACGGATGCATTGATGTGACGTGGTTCGAGACGCATTTTCACGACGTTTCAATTCTCATTAAAAATAAATATAAAAGCGGTTTATAATTAAGAAAGAACATAAGCTAGAACATGTTTTGAAATCAGATAAACTCAAATATGACAGTTAAGCAACAGTGCTAGAACCGCGGAACCCGAGAATGCCTAATACTTTCTCCCGGGTTAACAGAATTCCTTACTCGGATTTCTAGTTCGTGGACTGTTAACAGATTTGTAATTTTCCTTGGTTCGGGATTCAACCAGTGACTTGGGACACCATTAATCTCCCAAGTGGCAACTCTAAATAATAATAATAAATCCTATTCCGATTGTCCTTTAAGTGGAAAAACTCCTTCACGCCCTTCCGGGGGTATAGTGAAAAGGGAGGTGTGACAGATCTGGCGACTCTGCTGGAGACAAGGGCCCAGAACATTTTGTTCAGGGTTTAGAATTCGAGCTTAGATAAATTTTTGTATTTGGTTATATCTGATTTTCCTACATGTTTCACGCTTAATGTACTAAATATCTACCGCTTTGATATTATCTGAACTGTATATAAACTGTGCCGAAACCCTTCTCTTCTCACCTCCGGGGATGTGCTTACTGGTTGAGACTCCCTATTCTGTTAGTGTCATACCCTGAAATAAGAAAGAGGCCGGACAAGTTACTAAGCCGGATGGCCTTTTGGTTACCGGTACGTAGCCCCCTCCTCGACTCGAGTTATTCGCTCGGGTACACAGTCTAGAACACATACCCAGGTTTTGAACTTAGAATAACTTGACTCCATGCTGGATCCCTAGTAGTAGTTCTTATTTGCATCACGTGCATATGACTTAGGGGACTCAATACAGGGGTTGAGTCCGTCTAGAACAGGTAACCGGATATGAAAAGACCACCATGATGCATTTTACGTGTTGCATTTATTTGTCTCGGACTCGCACGCTGATCGGCTTTAGTATTTGGGAAAAAGGAAAAGAAATAATAGTGTAGAGAGTTAATTACATGATTTAGAAAAAATCAATGTCCAAGTAGTGCCGAAACTCTGCCGGATTTTTGAGAAAATAAGAGAAGTGTTTGGTGTCAATGGAAAAGGAAAACAAAAATAGTTTTTTATTTCATCTTAAATAATTTGTTTTATGTACCAATTGAAAAGCAAAACAAAGAGTTTTTTTTAGACATAGTTTGTGTCATTTGCCAATGAAGAAAAAACAAAAGGGTTTTATTTTCAAGTTGTTGGAAAGAAAATACAAAAAGAGTTTTGTTTTCGAAAATAGCTAGTTTATTTGCCCGAACTACGCTTGTTTGATTCTCACCAGGTGTGAGATATGTAAGCAACCCTCGACGGGTCCAACCATCCCTTTTCAAAAATAGCCAAAAATGTCAAATTTTTATTTTGTCATAAATAAATCGGGTGATGCCGTTTTTGTCAAAAATAGCCGAATGTTCCCAAAGGGACGCCGGAAGGCTGCTTTTGTGAGAACAGCCACCTTTGGTCATTTGTTAAAGATTTTGTCGGTTAGACAATGCAACCTTAAAATCTTCACCCGAAATGCTGAAAGGCCGTATTTGCAAAACCGGGTTTGTTTTTGAAATTAGAAATTTGAATGAAAAGAATAGTGTCATTTTTGTTTTTAGTTCAAAATAAGTGATTAAATCACCTCCATAAATGTGCAGGATGAGCACGACTCAAAATGAACCTTTCTCAATCATGCATAAAATTCCTTTGGAGTTACGTCTGTGGTGGAATGATTTAGGAGGCGAAGGGCAAGATGAAGTCAAGAAATATTTGAAAGGGCTTACCGATTTGCTAGAGATTGTGCATCGGGGAGATATTATCAGAGCACTAGTTACGTGTTGGGACCCAGCACATAACGTGTTCCATTTTTCAGACATTGAGCTTACCCCGACCTTAGAGGAAATAGCTAGCTACATCGGAAAAGATGAGGCTCCTTTAAGGCACAAGTACTTGGTTGCCTCGAGAACTGTAGCTATACATAGATTCTTAGACTCTCTGAAGATAATCAGGACGGTTCATAACACGGATTTGGCAAATGGCTTTTGCACTCCACACTTCATATACCATAGATATGGCCACACGGGGGGTTCAACAACCCGGAAAGCAAGATATGTAGCAAAGGGAACTGCCAAAAATGGGAGGAACATAGACGTGTCACTTTAATGGTGGTGTTTTTGGGGCTTTTGGTATTTCCAAGAAAAGACGGGAACATTGACATTAAAATAGCCGGGGTCTTCAGAACGTTAATTACTCAATCCAAAAGCACCCTGGCACCTATGATATTAACCGACATCTTCCGTGCTCTTACAGCCTGCAAGGCAGGGAAAGACTTCTTCGAGGGATGCAGTCTACTGTTACGAATCTGGATGACCGAGCATCTGTGCCATCGTCCTCAGTTCTTGAGCTACGGGTCTCCAGAGAAAACATGCATAGAAGAGTTTTACACGAGGATTAAAGGGTTCAATTTTCTGGAAGGATTCACGGGTTGGACAACATACTTTCGGTCCCTCACTACTAGTCAAATAGAGTGGACATTTGGATGATTACCCGTTGATGAAATCATATATATGCCAGCAGCATGACCGCATTTCCTCTTGATCGGTCTTAGAAGCATTTAGCCTTAAACCTCGTATCGGGTGCTGAGACAACTCGAGAGATGTCAAATAGTACCCAAAGACGATGATCTTAGTTTGCAAGTGGTTGAGATTGGCCCTGATGTCCAGTTTCCTAAAGCAAAGGTTTGCCAGGTCTGGAGTGAATGTCAATATTTGGCGGCGAATACCTATGTCCGGGATCGAGCTAAATGAGCAGTGTCACCTGATTATTAGGCTTGGTATGGAAGGGATGTTGCATTCTAGAGGCCGGCTAAAAGACCTCACCTCCAAGAGTTTGCTGAATCATCGCAAGAGCAGTGGGCTTGGCTAGCCAAAGAAAATGAGTACAGGGCAAAAATAGGCGAGCTGGAAAAGCAGGTCCAAGACCTTAGGTTTGAAAACAGTGTGCAAGTTGTAGTTGATGAGGGTGAGAAAAAGAAATTGGCTAAAGAAAATGAAGCCTTACGAGCCCAAATCCAAAAAATGAAGATAGCGGCTGAAAACCCTATTAGGAGTGCCAAAGATGAGAAGCTTATAGAAAATTTAAGGCAAAAAGTAAATGACTACAGTTTCGACCTCAACAAAGCAGAAAGGGAACTAGCCGGGGTTCGAAAATAGTTGGCTAAAAACGCAGAAGAACGAGCCCACATGATTTAGCAGTTGAGAGAAAAACATGATAATGAGGTCGCTGGATTGAGGAAAAAGCTCATTACAGCAGAAAACAAAATGATCAAACAAGCAAAAGAGTTCAAGGTTGAAAGGGAGCACTGCTATACAGCATTGGCACAATTAGAAATAGACCTGCAACAACTCCAGGAGCAAAATCAGTGTACATTGGAGGCCAGGGCCTAACAAATAGGGCGGCTGCTTCAAGAAAAAGGCATAATCAGAGAAAGAATCCTAGCTATTGCTCATTACATCACCAGGAAATGCCAAATGTGCGAGAACATGACTCATACTACCTTATTTTCCTCAGTAATGATATTTGTGAAATAGATAATGAGCGACCTGGACAGACTCCAAGGGGAACTTGCCTGGCGAGACCGAACGATGTCCCGCGGGCACCAGAAGCTTTAATGTATTCATGATTGCCATTAGAGTTTGTATTTTCTTTCACTGGAGTTCGTCTGTTATCTGAGTCTGTATTTTCTTTTTGAGTCAGTCTACACTTTCATTTTAAAGTGGAATAATTGTTGATGGAGTTTGTAGCCCGTCTTGTCATTTAAGAGTCTGTTAGTTGCCTTAATGCGTCAGTCTTGAGTCCTTGTAATTGAAATGCTTGCTATTAGTAAAATTGAAAATTACAAAAACATTTTGTTTCTATTTTACATTTATTGCATTTGATCTGATTCAGGCACGGTCATGATGTGTAGGCAATCTCTATAGGATCCGACCATAGCCATATGAAAAGGGAAAAACAGTGAGAATAAAAAGCCAAAAAGAAAAGAAGAGCGGAGAGATAAAAGAAAAAATGGGAGAGAAAAAGAGAAACAAAAGAGAAGGGAAAATCCGCAACAAAGAAACAATGGCAGAATAAAAAGAAACAAAGGCAAGAATAAAAGAACGAAGTCATAGTCGAGAATAAATAAAGCGGGGATGACGCAAGCGGTCAAGCAAATGCATAATAGAAACCGTTAATTGCCCAGGTGCATTCATTCCCCATATGTGCGGTTATCTATTTGTTAATGCCCTAACCGCTAACAACGGTGTTGTTGATAATGAGTCCAGGCAAGTGGTTCAGTTGCCTGGCATTCTGGCAACCCACCCATATAACACCCGTTCTAAAGATAAGTCAAAAATGGTCAACCAAGAGTTAGAAGCAAGCATCGTCGACCCGTCTAGGGAGGAAGAAGTTGTGGATGTCAATGCCATGAAAGAGGAGATGTATAAATTTAAACAACAGATGGCCGAAATGTACCAGGCTTAGGCAAAGGGACACCCACTACCAGCTTATCATGCTAACCCTGCCTACATCCCACCATTAGCTCAGCCACAAGATCCTCCTACACTTAATTCCTCTCCGGCCTACCCTACCTACCAGCAATACTACGCAACTACTTCCCAAACACCACCACCCCCACCACCCAAACAAATCCCATGCCCTCCACCTCCAACCACTCCCGTGTTTGTGGCTCCTCCAGCCGCCACATTACAGAGATCTTCTAGTGAACCCCTGTTCCAAACCCAGGAAGCCCATTATTACCCACCTGAACCTACCTTCAAACCTCCAGAACCATATCCTTACACTCCCTGTCTTGATATCTCAGCTGAAGAAGAGAAGCCTCCCAAAAACCCTGAGCAAGAGGAGATGATACGAAAGGTGAAAAGCTTGGAGCAATCGTTCATAAATATGCAAGGTCTAGGAGGACAAGTCAGTGTGGCCTACAAGGACTTGTGCTTGTTTCCTAATATCCAGCTGCCTGCGGGATTCAAATTACCCAAGTTTGATCTGTACGATGGATATGGTGACCAGCAGCCCATCTGCGGGGATTTTGCAGTAAGATGAGAGGCGCTGGAGGAAGGGATGAGTTATTAATGGCATACTTTAGACAAAGTCTCAATGGTGCTGCTTTGGAATGGTACACGCGGCAAGATCACGCTCGATGGTACACTTGGGATGATTTGGCCCAGGCATTCACAGGCCACTTTCAAGATAATCTAGAGATTGTCTCGGACCAGCTGTCATTGACCAAAATTGAGAAGAAGCTGGGGGTAAGCTTCAGAGAGTACGTTTTTCGATGGAGAGAATAGGCCACCAGAGTTGATCCTCCAATGAAGAAAGGCGAGATGGTCGATTATTTTCTGCAGGTTTTGGAGCCTACTTATTATGGTCGTCTGGTGTCGGCAGTTGGGAAAACTTTTAATGAGGTAGTGAAAATGGGAAGTATGGTGGAAGAGGGTCTCAAGACCAACAAAATTATGAGCTATTCGGCGATTAAAGCAATTACCCAGGCCATCCAGAGCGGCACTGGAGGGATATTAGGAAAGAAGAAAAAGGAAGATGTTACAGTAGTCGAATCAAGAGCTTGGTCCAGGGGTCCATCACCATATTATCACCAACCACGCCCTCATACCCAAACCTACCCACATAACCCATATGGCCTACCACAACACTACTATCCACCTCCCGCCCCCCACTTCTCCGTCCATCATGCCCAAACATACCCCCAATCTCAGGTGCCATGGCATGCACCCACCCCACAAAATACTTACCATACTCAAAATACCTACCCACCTCCGAGAGCCTACAAAACCCCCCACTGGACCCGGTTTTCGACCCAAACCTGTTTCTAAAAATGACAGGCTTCAAAAGAAAAAAACTTTCACTCCATTGGGAGAATCTTACACCAGCTTATACCACAGATTGGGACAATTGGTCATGTTAAATCTGATTGAACCCAAAATACCAAATCCTCCCCTAAGGAACCTGGACCATTCGGTAAGTTGCGAGTATTGCTTGGGTGCCCCGAGGCATGATACAGAGAAGTGCTGCCATTTGAAAACGGCCATCCAGGAGCTCATTGATACCCGCCGAATTGAGGTGCAGGCTCTAGAGCCGCCTAACATCATTCAGAATCCATTGCCAACCCATTATGAGACTCATATGATTGAGTTAGTGCAAACCGTGATGATGATCAAGGCCAGTAAAGCCAAGTCACACGAGAAACCAACCAGTGGGAGAGAATTGATCAAGGAAGGAGAGACAGTTAGAAAACCAGTGGGGGTGATAAAGAAGGAGCCATTGAATAGTGATGCAGTAAAACAAGAGCCAGTCAAAGTGATGGTACCAGGAGAAGTTGTCAAGCCCGTTGTATCATTAATCTAGTGAATCAATTGCCAATAGTCAGTGAAAAGGCCTTCCCATGGAATTACGGCCGAGTGACTGTGACATACAAAGGGAAGGAAGTTAAAGAAGAAGTGTGTGAAACCCATGGGCTGACTCGTTCAGGGAGATGCTTTGCCCCTGAAGAGCTGAGAAAGGTTAAAGAAGCCAAAGATAATCCAGCACCAGTAAAAAGGGCTATAACTGAAGAAGAGGCAGAGGAATTCTTAAAGAAGATGAAGGCACAAGATTATTCCATTGTAGAACAGTTGAGGAAAACCCCAGCACATATTTCATTGTTGTCTTTATTGATCCATTCGGATGAGCACCGTCAGGCGTGATGAAGATTCTGAATAAAGCCCGTGTTCTGGATAAGATCTCTGTGAATCATCTGGAGAAAATAGCAAACAAGATTTTCGAAGTCAACAGAATTACATTTTCTGATGATGAGTTGCCTTTGGAAGGTACTGAGCATACTAGAGCACTTTACCTCACAGTGAAGTGTGAAGACTCTGTGGTTACTCGGGTGTTGATTGACAATGGGTCCAGTGCAAATATTTTCCCTCTTTCCACCCTAGAAAAGTTAAAAGTGGACAGAGAGTTCACAAGAATAGCATGTGCGTACGAGGATTTGATGGAGGAGCAAAGGACATGGTTGGGGATATCGTATTGGAACTGACAATAGGATGAGTTGAATTTACTATGGAGTTCCAGGTGCTCGACGTGGCTATTTCTTACAATCTTTTGTTGGGCCGGCCTTGGATTCATGCTGCAAAGCAGTGCCGTCTACCTTGCATCAGATGGTCAAATTCGAATAGGACCGGTAGGAAATTGTGGTGCATGGGGAGGACAGTTCGTGTAATACCATTATGCCTTTCGATGAAGCTGAGGATAACAAAGGTCCATGGGTTTACCAAGTCTTGGACACAGTATCAGTTGCAAAATCCCGGAAGGAAAGTGTATTCCTATGCCCAGAGTAGCTGCTGCATCTGTCATGGTGGCTTCAGAAATGATAAAGAACAGATTCTTACCTGGAAAGGGCTTGGGTGCTTCGTTACAAGGCATCATAAAGCCAGTATCTCTTCCTGGAAACCTGGATACTTTTGGGTTAGGCTTCAAACCCACTACTGCTGACATAAGGCGAGCTAAGAAGATGAAAAAGAGAACATGTACCCTTCCAAAACCCATACCCCGCCTGTCCCGTTCCTTTGTCAAGCCCGATACTAAGAGGCGCCCAGTAACGGTAATGCCTCCTTCTATGGTGATAGATCCCGATAAGGAGCTGACTGAGAGGTTTGAAAAGCTGTTTGACAATGTGAATGTGGTAGAGGCAGGCGAAGGTCCAAGCAAAGTAGATGTGCAATTCGTGGGGCCCCATGCAAAGCTTAATAATTGGGAAGCTACTCCTTTCCTACCTGGAGGGAGTCGTGGTAGTTAGTTCTGATTTTCCTTTTAGTTTAATCTGGATTATTTCCAAGGTTGTAATTCGGATGCTATGTTCCGTTCATTTGGATGAGTTAAACCTTGTTATCTTAAAATTTTAATGAAATGCAATTTCCTTCCTTTTTCATTCCTGATAGCCTTTATTTTGTCTTTCTTTTCTCCCTTGTACGGTCCCTTTTATGCTGGTTTTACTGATGTGTCATGCATGAGGAGTCTTCGGCCTAGTCTTGATTATCAATGTGAAATAGTAATACAAGAAATTGAGTGTGATGATGAGGTAGAATATTATGATGAGGAAGCCTTTGAAGAAATCAGTAAAGAATTAAGTCAATTCGAAGAAAAACCCAAACCTAATCTAAATGACACAAAGGCAATCAATTTAGGGGATCAGGAGAATGTTCGGGAAACAAAAATAAGTGTCAATTTGGAAGCTGCGCTCAGAGAAGAGATAATTAAAGCATTGCTTGAGTACAAAGATATTTTTGCTTGGTCATATGATGATATGCTGAGTTTGAGCACCAATTTGGTGGTCCACAAATTGCCCACCGACCCGGCATGCCCTCCTGTCAAGTAGAAGTTCAGGAAATTTAAAACAGATATCAGTGTGAAAATCAAAGAAGAGGTCACCAAGCAGTTTAATGTGAAGGTCATTCGGGTCACCCGGTATCCCACCTGGTTAGGTAATGTTGTGCCTGTACCAAAGAAGGATGGAAAGACCAGAATGTGCGTTGATTACCGTGATCTCAATAAGGCGAGTCCAAAAGACAACTTCCCACTGCGAAACATCCATATATTGATTGACAATTGTGCCAAACATGAGATTGGTTCCTTTGTGGATTGTTATGAGGGCTATCACCATATTTTAATGGATGAGGAAGATGCGGAAAAGACGACATTCATCACGCCTTGGGGGACGTATTATTATAGGGTCATGCCATTTGGGTTGAAGAACGCAGCGGCAACATATATGAAGGCAATGACCACCATGTTCCATGACATGATACATCGGGAAATTAAGGTCTATGTAGACGACGTGATCATAAAGTCTAGGAAGCAATGTGACCATGTTAAAGACCTGAGGAAGTTTTTCTAGAGGCTCCAAAGGTATAATCTCAAACTTAATCCAGCGAAGTGTGCCTTTGGAGTTCCGTCAGGGAAGTTGTTGGGGTTCGTGGTAAGTGGACACGGTATTGCGTTAGACCCGTCCAAGATCAAAGCCATTCAGGATTTACCACCGCCAAAAAACAAGAAAGAGGTGATGAGTTTGTTCGGCAGGTTGAATTATATCAGCAGGTTCATTGCCCAGCTTACAACAACTTGCGAGCCTATCTTTAAGCTGCTAAAGAAATATGTTGCGGTCAGATGGACGGATGAATGTCAGGCAGCATTTGACAAGATTAAGGAGTATTTGGCCAGTTCGCCTGTGTTGGTTCCGCCAGAGCCGGGAAGACTCTTGATCCTCTATCTGACAGTTTTGGATAACTCTTTTAGCTGTGTACTGGGGCAGCATGACATCACGGGAAAGAGAGAGAAGGCGATTTACTACCTCGGCAAGAATTTCACATCTTATGAGGTAAAATACACTCAGTTTGAGAGAACGTGTTGTGCTTTAACCTGGGAAGTGCAAAAATTGAAACATTACATGTCATCAAATACCACCTATCTCATCTCTCGGTTGGACCTGTTAAAGTACATTTTTTAAAAGCCCATGCCCATAGGGAGGCTCACAAAATGACAAATCTTGCTCACAGAATTTGATATTGTCTACGTGAACCGGACCGCAATAAAGGCACAAGCGGTAGCTGATCATCTAGCCGAGAACCCAGTTGATGATGAGTATGAACCTTTGAAGACATATTTCCCTGATGTGGAGACAATGCATGTCGAGGAATTAGAACAAGTCGAAAAGCCAGGGTGGAAGTTGTTCTTTGATGGGGCTGCCAATACCAAAGGCGTCGGGATAGGAGCATACTTATTTTTGAGATAGGGCAACATTACCCTGTTACAGCTCAACTTCGCTTCTACTGCACCAATAACATGGCTGAATATGAGGCATGTATCTTGGGTTTGAGGTTGGCTATAGACATGGGTGTCCAGGAGATCTTGGTCATGGGTGACTCGGATCTTCTGGTGCACCAGATTCAGGGAGAATGGGAGACATGAGACTTAAAGCTCATACCATATAGGCAGTGTTTAATTGAACTTTGTCAACGGTTTTAGTCAATAGACTTCAGGCATATTCCAAGGATTCATAATGAAGTTGCTGACGCTTTGGCCACTTTGGCAGCGATGTTGTATCATCCAGATAAGGCTTATGTGGATCCGTTTTAGATTCAGGTCCGAGATCAGCATGCCTATTGTAACATGGTGGAAGAAGAGCTCGATGGTGAGCCGTGGTTTCATGATATCAAAGAATACCTTAGGATGGGAGTATATCCGGCACTAGCCACAGGGGATCAAAAGAGAGCCATTAGACCCTTGGCAAGCAGATTTTTCTTCAGTGGAGGAGTGTTGTACAAAAGAACTCCAGCTCTTGGCTTATTGAGGTGCATGGATGCTAAACAGGCCATAAATATCATGACTGAGGTACATGCGGGAGTTTGTGGACCTCATATGAGTAGATATGTATTGGCAAAGAAGATTCTCCGAGCAGGTTATTATTGGCTTACTATAGAACGGGATTGTATCAGTTTCGTGCGCAAGTGTCATCAATGCTAGGTACACAGAGATTTGATTCATTCTCCACCATCTGAATTGCATGCAATATCAGCAACATGGACCTTCGTTACTTGGCGAATGGATGTCATTGGGCCGATCGAGCCAGCGGCATCAAATGGGCACAGGTTTATTTTGGTAGCCATTGATTATTTCACTAAGTGGGTTGAGGCGAAAACTTTCAAATCGGTGACCAAGAAGGCAGTGGTCGATTTTATTCATTCGAATATCATTTGTCGATTCAGAATCCCGAAGGTAATTATCACAGACAATGGTGCCAATCTCAACAGCCATCTGATCACGGAGACATGTCAGCAGTTTAAGATCACGCACCGCAATTCCACCCCATATTGTCCTGAGGCGAATGGAGCGGCTGAAGAAGCTAACAAGAACATCAAGAAGATACTTCGGAAAATGGTGGAAGGGTCCGGGCAATGGCATGATAAGTTACCTTTTGCCCTGTTAGGCTATCGTACTACTGTTCGTACTTCAGTAGGGGTGACTCCTTATTCATTGGTATACGGTACGGAGGCAGTAATACCCATAGAGGTTGAAATACCATCCCTTCGGATTATCACCGAGGCGGAAATTGACGATGTTGAATGGGCCAAGGCCCGCTTGGAACAACTGAGCTTTATTGATGAAAAGAGATTGGAAGTAGTATGTCATAGACAGTTGTACCAACAGAGAATGGCAAGAGCATATACCAAGAAAGTGCGTTCGCAGAAGTTTGAAGTAGGGCAATTGGTGTTGAGGCGTATCTTACCTCAATGGGCCGAAGCAAAAGGAAAGTTTGCCCCCAAATGGCAGGGGGCATTCGTTGTAACCCGAGTGTTGTCCAATGGTGCATTATATCTGACAGATGTGGAAGGGAAATGTGTAGAAATCGCTATCAACTCCGATGCAGTTAAGTGATACTATGTATGATTTCTTTGTCTAATTGTACTTAATTGTATTTGGCATATTTTTGAGATTGAAATGACGAAGGCATTTTGTTCCGCTATCCAAATACTTTATCCTTTGTTACCCCTTTTTGAGCTTTATACCCCTCTTTCGAAATCAATATCAAAACGCAGAAACACGAGTGAGGAAGATCAGCGGAGAAACAGGAAGAATAGGCCAAAAGAAGAGAAATGGAAAAAGAAAAGAAAAGGGAAATGAAATGAAAAAAAGGGAAAAAATGAAAAGAAAAAAAAGAAATGAAAAGAAGAGAAAATAAAAATGAAGAAAAAGAAAAAAAAAGAAAAGAAAAACAAAAGAAGAAAAAAAGGGGGAAAAAGAAGAGAGAAAATGGAAAATAAGAAAATCACAACAAAGTAATTTCTATGACATGACTACATTTGACTTGATCCCGAAAGGGTACGTAGGCAGCCTCTCTCTGAGGTTCAGTCACACCAAAATAAAAGTCCGAAGATCCCCAAGAAAGAAACTGGGGTAGAAGTTGTGATTGTTGTAAGAAAAGCTGATTCTGAAAGTTGTAATGTTAAACCCGTAGTAGAATTATTTTGAGCCTCTATACCCTTCTTTATTAACCTCATCAAAAAGCCTTGTTACGGTCTAAAGAAAGACCTTCCGATAAATCTTCAAGAAGTGCCAATGCGAGAAGGAAAAGTGATGCATGTTTGGGGCAATACTCTGGTACCATAAGAGAAATGGTGAAAATGAGAGAGTCTTATTGGTGAAAACCCTCACAGGCACCATAAGGCGACATGAGCTGAGAGAAATAAAAAATGAGAGTCTTATTGGTGAAAACCCTCACGGGCACTGTAAGGTGAAGGTGAGTTTTCAGATAGGCAAATGAAGCAAGTCTGTGGTTGACGGCTGCTCGAAACCTGGCAAGCCGAGCAGGGTTTAGGTTTTGGCGGAAGTCAGGTTAAGAAAGTATGGAATAGCAAGTGTGGCAATTGAAAGCCGATTGGTTGGACAGACTAGGCTGGTTAATCCAAATGCATGGCACGATCAATGGCACCAGCCGTTCCACTCAAATAAGTCTTCTTCTCTTCTTTCTTCATTACAAATCATCCGTTTTTGGATTCTCTTTATCCTCAACCCTCGAGGTCATTGCATTTCATTCTTTCGAGGTCCATCTTTAAGATATTCAGTGTCAATTCTGTTCAAAACAAAAGGGGAAGAATGTCAAAACTAACTACTGGTTTCCCAGTTGCAAGGCACAACAGGGCCAGAATATATCAAAGATGAAGTAGGACATGAAGGACCGCTGGAAGTTTCATCAGTGGGTCAATCAGATAATTGTGGGGAAGAAGCGAAGTTTCAGATAGAGGGGTCGGAAACACAAAACATCAATACGGGATAGAACACTTGGGTCGTCAACTTCAGGGATTTGGAATTCGGTCAGGAAGCCGAGGAGGTTTAGGGCAAGTCCAGGAAGCAGGTCGGAGTAAAGCCCGAGTAGCAAAGACATACCTAGCAAGAGTGCCAGCAACTAACCATCGTTTTATATTAACAAATTGTTCTTTGGTTGAGACAGGGGTAGAAAATTTTCTTTGTTGTTTGTCTATTTTGTTGAATTCAGGCGCCCACCTGGAGAACAAGGGAATACATTTCAAGTTCAGCAATCAGGCGCCCACCTGGAGAACAAGGGAATACATTTCAAGTTCAACAATCAAGCGCCCACCTGGAAAACAAGGGAATACTTTAAAGCTCCAGCAATCAGGTGCCCACCTGGAGAATAAGGGAAGTACAATTCAAATTTTAGATTTCAAGTTTTAATATTTGGTAACATGACGCGCCCAGCCACCAAACTGGGGCAAGAAAATTTCTTTGTTTTTTATTTTGTTGAAGTCAGGCGCCCATCTGGAGAACAAGGGAATACATTTCAAGTTCAGCAATCAGGCGCCCACCTGGAGAACAAGGGAATACATTTCAAGTTCAGCAATCAGGCGCCCACCTGGAAAACAAGGGAATACTTTTAAGCTTCAGTAATTAGGTGCCCACCTATAGAACAAGGGAAGTACAATTCGAATGTTAGCTTTTAATTTTAATATTTGATAACATGATGTGCCCAGTCACCAAACTAGGGCAGAAAATTTTCTTTGTTTGTTTATTTTGTTGCAGTCAGGAGCCCACCTGGAGAACAAGGGAATACTTTTCAAGCATCGCAGTCAGGAGCTCACCTGGAGAACAAGGGAATACTTTTCAAGCATCGCAGTCAAGAGCCCACCTGGAGAACAAGGGAACAATTTTCAAGCGTCAGCAATCAGGAGCCCGCCTGGAGAATAGAGGCACATATTTCAAATTTCAGCAGTCAAGCATCACTCGGAGGAATGGCAAGACATCTCTAAACAATGCAAGGAAAGAATACAAGTTCAAGGCAACACAAGAGCAAGTTTGAAGACATAGATAGGACCTTTTTGTATTTCATAGATAATAGCTTAGGCTAGATTTTTTTATTTTTATTTTAACATGGTGTAATAAGGAGGTCAGCGAGCAGTAGCAGCAGCAAAAGCAGTAAAATCACAGTTCCTGGTAGTCCCAGCTACCAAACCTTACCGAACTACACTGACCTCATTCCTGTTTAGCCCAAGATATGTAGGCAATCTCTGAAGCAGGGTGCGGTCAACTATTTCAAAACTGCTTCACACGGAATGTTCGAACAGGCAAAAATCGCTCTTTTTCGCTCACTTATCTTTGCACGAAAACTCTTCGTGTTTCCGGGCAAAGAGGGGCAGCTGAGAGCACGTGATTTTTTCCCTATATATGAATTATTCCCAAAAATTCAAACAAAATAATTTCTTCATTATTTTACAATTTTTGTGAATTTTTGTGTTATTTTCTGGTAATTGTTGCATTTTGTCTGTGCATTTTTATTCATATGAAAAAATACAAAAGTACTCGACATTTCCATTTAGAAATTAATTTTATATTTTTAGGATTAATTAGTAGGTGAGTTACTTTCAAAAAGAAATAAAATAACAAAAATGGTCTTTTTGCATTTTTTTAATTTCAATTTGTCTTAATTAGTTTGTAATTCGGAATTAGGAATTTAGGAAATATAATTTTTAGTTTAAATTTGGTTCTGTTTTTAATTTTAGCATTTCAAAAAAATTAGAAAATATATATTAATAAATTGAAACAAAAGAAAAGAAGAAAAACAAAAAGAAAAAAAAAGAATAAAAAAAGAAAAAGGTTTTGAATTAAAATGTTTGAGATGTAAAAGAATTTGGGCCAAAATCCCTCCTATTTCCCCAGGCCCAAACAAACACCTTCCATTTATTCTGACCCAAGCCCAATTTAGTCCCTGACTCGGTCCGCCCACCAAATAGACCAAATGACGTAGTTTCGTTTACTTATATTCCGGTCCAATTCTCTCCGCTTAGACTTCCAGAACTATATTCCTTCTTTCAAATTCGACTCTGATTCATCCGAAAACTGAATCCAACCATGCACACAAGTCGTTATACATAATATGAAGCTACTGCTGAACTGATATTGCCGAACCGGATGCAATTGTTCAAAACGACCAGTCGGGTCATTACATCATCCTCCACTTAAACTTACGTTCGTCCTCGAATGTGTCCAGAGTCATTCCAAAGCCATTAAACCACCTCATACATACACCCGGGTGTGTTTCCGCATCACCCAACCTATGCGGAACTAGCAATGCAACTTAATTGAACGTCTGATCTCCTACTTAGTCCATAACCTTAGAACAGAACCCAAACCTCATAATTTGAAATTAGTCATAGAACCCAAATTCCATATTATCACACGGATTACATCCGAACAAGACGAATCAAGCCGAAAATTCCAACCCAGGATACAATCACACGTGTTGATCCACGCAACGCAAATACTCGAAGCAATAACCTCTGACCAGCATATCTGCTCAAATAACAGTCTGGATGCCGGCAATACACTTCACATTGAATACAACCTTGTTACAGACTTCCACAACACTGACATGATAAAGAAACATGACTCATAGCCGTTCATGAAGTAAAAAAGTCAAGAAACTCTCTCGTCCGATACCATAGTACTAATCTCATGTCTAAGAAACTCATCTCAACCGATACAAGCAGCACAACTAAGAGCTCATCATGGAACCACACAGATTCTCACATTACACAATTCGTACACCAAACCAATAATTACTCAATTATGTAACACTAATAAAGCAAAGTAAAGCAGAAGAATTTTCCAACAAGTGTAGCATGTGCAACAACAAAAATATAGTGTTCATCAAAATGGGTTCACGAAGGAAAATAGGACACCAAATAAACACAAGGAACGGGTATCCCACATAACATCCGCTGCGGCATGCAGCCCGCTCCCAAATCTCATCAAGCTAGAATGCTCGGGCCTAATGATCTTACGAAAACTAAGATTTAGCACAACAATGTGCACAAATAAGATTATGGGAGCAATGAATAGAAGCAATAAAATATGAGAGAAGCAGGCACATATATAATATTCAATGAGCAAATCAACATCACGAGGGCTATCTGATCCGCATCCCCATAAGGCCTGAACAGAATTACAACATGCTTGGGGAATAATCGTACAACCTCACAACTCACCACAACATAACAAAGCAGCACATAACTAGGCTAGAGGAACAAATAATGTCCAATCTGCCTGAGAACATAACCAAAATGACAATCTCACAGGAGCACACAAGCCTGACCCAATACAAAACGCATATTATCGCTGATCCTCCAAGTAGCCACAACAAAATCCTAGTTCTTCTAATTTTGATAAATATGCTTCAAAAGACCCACAACAACTTATTGGTATTGTATACAATTAATTATCTCATTCTCAACATTTCTTCAAAGACTGCAAATAGGAATTATCCTATATTTGAAGGTATTTATCCCCAAACCTCCGAAGTACTAAAATTTCCATACCTAACATTAACAACGTATATGAAATGGCTGATATATCACTCACACCCTATTATTCCATTGAATCACCCATATAGAGTTTTTTGCCGCGTAACAAAAATTGAACCTCAAAAACCTCAAGACCAATAATCACCATGCTACCAACAATGCACCCGCACGCAACCAAGCCATCAAGACTGCACCTCCCTAACTCAATAGAGTTACACATACCGCCCAATCCAAAAGTGTTGGCACAAATGCCAGTAGAGGATTCATATTTAAAGGACCAATCACTCCATCGCTATATTGACCCAACACCACAGAGCTGACCTATTTTCTTCGGATAGTTGGTATGCAATATCAAAGCTCCAATATCGTCCCTTGCAAGATCTCAGTCTGTAGTGATATAAAAATTTTGAAAACCTTCCAATACCACTTATATACATACCTCAGGCCAAAACTAATGTAAACCTGACTCTGCAATCCTGACGCCGCTAGTGGACTCCTCCACTTAGCACAAAGCCATAGAAAACAACATTTGATGATCCGCAAAACAAACTTTGGCAACTTGCACAACACTAATCACAAGGTACCCCAACACCACCAGCCATCCTAAGTCAACATCCACCTTGCATCCTTGCCACAAATGCGACGACTAGTTTGCTAATTAAACCTTCACAAGCTCGCAATTATCAACCCAATGTGTGAAAACACTGCGAGTCCATATGAAAAACTGAATAGTCTCACAAATACCTCTATATCTTCAGCCTGGGCAGTGTGTTAAGACAATCCTGAGCATCCCTGACTCCTTCATATCCCATTTGTAGAATCACGAACCACTAGCGCATGGCAGACACAGAGAGAGCGTAATATCATACACGAGTGGATATATATGACCATAAGTTATATACTTCGAGCTGAATCAATATCGCACGATAAGGAATGAAAAAAGTGGAATTTTCTAACAGTTCTGTAGCCTCTCGAAGATAAGTACAAACGTCTCCATACCGATCAGTAAGACTCTACTAAACCTGCTTATGACTCGTAATACCTATGAACCTAGAGCTCTGATACCAACTTGTCACGACCCAATTTCCCCTCCGTTGGATTTCGTGATGGCACCTAGTCTTAACGACTAGGTAAGCCTAATAATTGCGGAATAACAACAATGAAAATAACATCTAAAAAATCTTCTGAAATAAATTTCTTATACAATGAACATCTTCCCAAAACCCGGTAGTACAAGTCATAAGCTCCATAGAGTTTTCGCTAACATTTCTAAATACAACCATATGGAAATAAGTACAGTAGTGAGAATATAAAAGAGGAAGGTGACTCCGAAGCCTGCGAACCTAGTATCAGGGCTACCTTGAGTCTCCTCGGCAAGAATCGGCATAGCTCCTAATGAACAATACCTGGATCTGCACAAAACAAATGTGCAGCAGTGTGGTATGAGCACATACAACGGTGCCTAGTAAGTATCAAGACTAACCTCCGTAGAGTAGTGACGAGGAATAGTCAATACACCTACTAGTCAAATGAAATGAACAATAAAGGGAGAACATGAGTAGTAACGAATGACAAGAAGTAAATCAGATAACCAAGTAAATCAACACTGACATAACAGGAACAGAGACATGTAATAATATATACAAATGAAGAAGTCAACACCAACCCAATCACTCTCACCCTGCTTAATACAAAATCCCGACCATCTCAATACTCGGTTTTTCATATCATAATCTCAACTTCCAAACCTTCAGCACACATAGCACCTTGTGCTCCCATATTTTCCCATCTCACTCCTAACAAAAGAAATCCACATACTATATAATACATAATGTCCATACTAATGCATTAAAGATGTTCAAGAAGTCTCATTTACCTAATATAAGAAAATTTCAAATTCCTAACTAATTAAGGAAACCAGCGAGAAAAGATGGAGTTATTATTATAAATCAATTGAATAAAGAAAGTAGCATTCTCAATTAGAATACAACATCGAATGAATTATTACCTTTACCATGGGATTTAATAATTTACAACTTAGTAGAAATTCCTTTTAAGTAGAATACAACCTCACACGATTTATGGAAAATTTAGTTGAGAAAT
>MU678136.1:342820-377061 GCA_026770625.1 Nicotiana glauca
TATATATATATATATATATATATATATATATATATATGTATATATATTTATATATATATGTATATATTTACAACACTATGGGTTCCAACACAAAGACTCACATAAGAAAGGGAATCTAACACATTAAAACACTTGAATTGATAACAACAATTACACACATCAAGTATAAAGTGAACGACAACACCGTTCGTGCTTTTACACTCACAGAATATCGACAGGGAATCTCCCGGTATCCTGTCTCGTAGTCCCAAACATAAATACTTGAGGGATTTCTCAGTATCCTCAGTATATGAGCTAGGGGATCTCTTGGTATCCCGAGGATCTCTTGGTATGCTCAATATACATGCTATGGATATCTTGGTATCCCAAGGATCTCTTGGTATCCTCAATATACATGCTAGGGATCTCTTGGTATCCCTAGGATCTCCAGGTTTCCTTAATATATGTGTTGGGGATCTCTGGGTATCCCAAGCAAACAATATGAACAATAACGTCCCGGCAAGGGAATCAACAATATAAACAACACATTCCGATAAGGGAATCATCAATACAAACAGTACATCTCGGCAAGGTAATCAATAACAATCCAACAATTCAACAATCCAATCACAAGGAAATTCCATCAGCAAGAGTATGATTACATTGAAACAATAGAATCATGGAGAAACTAAGAAGCGTAATTACCTTAACAAAACAAAAAAGAACAGCTAATTCAATTAAGGAAATTAACACCAAGTAACAGGTAGGAGTTAGAGGAAAGCTAACAACATCGTATGGAGCATATAGGGGTAAATTATGCAATTAGATAATTCAATCATAACAGAATACTTCCCATACGATGAAACATAAGGTCCTAAGAACCGTAAAGGCAATTGTTCCAGCAAATAAGTCCGAGCACACACTTATCACCTCGCGTGCACGGACTACAATTAGCATGTAAGACTCCAATCCTAAGGGGAAGTTCCCCACACAAGGTTTGACAAGATACTTACCTTAATCCAGCCAATTCAATACTCAATTTTGCTTTTTCTTTACCAATTCATCAATGCCCGGCTCAATCTAGCCAAAAACGACTTGAATACATCTAAAAATGCAAGAGAAAATAATTCCAATTAACAAACTATGATTCTTATACAATTTGCAAAAAGTCAATAAAAGTCATCTCCGCGGGCTCGCACCTCGAAACCCGACAAAGTTTACAAAAATCGAATACCCATTTCGATACAAGTTTACCCATACAAAAATTATCCAATTCTGATACCAATTGGTCCTTCAAATCATCATTTTACAATATTGAAATATTTCACAAATTTTCTTCCCAAATCACGAATTCAATGTTAGATTCATGTACTCTAGCCAAATCCGAGTTAGAATCACTAAACCCGATGAATTTCTTGAAAAACCTTCAAAAATCGCCAAAATCCTAGATCTCTAGGTCAAAATATGAAATAAAACCCTAAACCTTGTATTTATAGTGCACTTTCAGATTTCCACCACTGCTGACTGCACAAAAACTAGTGTTGTCCGCACGAAAACCACTGCTTTCCGCACAAAAACTAGTGCAGTCCGCGGAGGATTTGTCTGTAGTGAGAGGCTTTATTACTTTGGCCATAACTTTCTCTACAAATGACCAAATTATGGTTGCTTTATCTTTCTGAAAACTAGACACGAAGGGCTACAACTTTCATTTGAGAATCATTTTAAAATACCTAGTAGATCAAAATATATAGGCTTCCGAAGTCAGACCAGTGCACCTGCAGAACATCTTGATGTGCGGCCACACACCAAATTGTTCGGTCCGAACTGAGGTTCGCATAATTTTAGTGCGGTCCACACACACCTATGTGGTCCGCATATTTTTGGTGCATTCTGCATATTTTTGGTGCATTCCGCACTTCCAAAAATGACAGATCCATCTCAGATTAACTATATGCCTGGACTCACTTAAAATTCACCCAAAAACTCATCCGAGGCCCCTGGAATCTCAACCAAATGTACCAGCACACCCATAACATCATACGACCTTAGACCCACTCTAAAATCAATTCAAACATCGCTAAGACCACGAATCAGATGCCCAAACGCATGAAAATCACTATGAACTTCAAGAACCTCTAGAATTGCAACCAAGCGTCCGAACCATATAAATCAACTCCAAACGACACCAAATTTTGCAAGCAAGTTCCAAATGACATAACGGAGTTGTTCCAACTTTCGGAATCGCATTCCGACCATTGTAACATAAAAGTCAGCTATGGGTCAAACCTCTCCGTTTCCCAAACTTCAACTTTTCCAACTTTCACCAAAATTCCCAAATTACCCTATGGGCCTCCAAACCTAAATTCGAACACAAGCCCAAGTCCAAAATCACCATACAAAGCTACTGACATCACCCAAAACTCATTCTAGAGCTGTTTACTCAAAAGTCAAATTCCGGTCTAATTCTCTCTGCTTAGACTTCGAGAACTATATTCTTCTTTCAAATCGACTCCAATTCGTCCGAATACTGAATACAACCCTGCACACAAGTCGTTATACATAATGTGAAGCTGTTGTTGAACTGAAATTGCCGAACCAAATGCAATTGTTCAAAATGACCAATCGGGTCATTACATCCTCCTCTACTTAAACTTACGTTCGTCCTTGAACGTGTCTGGAGTCATTCCAAAGCCATTGAGCCACCTCATACATACACTCGGGGGTGTTTCTGCATCAACCAACCTATGCAGAACTGGAAATTCCACTTAATTGAACATTTCATCTCCTTCTTAGTCCATAATCCTAAAACAGAACCCAAACATCATCATCTAAAATTAGTCATAGAACCCAAATTCCATATCATCACACTGACTACACCCGAACAAGACGAATCGAGCCAAAAATTCCTACCTAGGATACAATCACGTGTTGATCCACACAGTGCAAATACTCGAAGAAATAACCTCTGACCAGCATATCTTCTCAAATAACACTCTGGATGCCGGCAATACACTTCACATTGAATACAACCTTGTTATGGACTTCCACAACACTGACATGATAAAGAAACATGACTCATAGCTGCTCATGAAGTCAACAAGTCAAGAAACTCTCTCGTCCGATACCATAGTACTAATCTCATGCCTACCAACCTCATCTCAGCCGATACAAGTAGCACAACTAAATGCTCATCATGGAACCACACAGATTCTTACATTACACAATTCGTACACCAAACTAATAATTATTCAATTATGTAACACAAATAAAGTAAAGCAAAGTAGAAGAATTTTCTAACAAGTGTAGCATGTGCAACAACAAAAATATAGTGTTCATCAAAATGGGTTCACGGAAGAAAATAGACCACCAAATAAACACAAGGAATGTGTATTCAACATAACAACCGCTGCAGCTTGTAGCCCGCTCCCAAATACTCATCAAGCCAGAATGCTTAGGCCCATTAATCATATGAATTCTGAGATTTAGCACAACAGTGTGCACAAATAAAACTGTGGGAGCAATGAATAGAAGCAATAAAATATGAGAGAAGAAAGAACATATATAAGGTGCAATGAGTAAATCAACATCACGAGGTCTATCTCACCCGCATCGCCATAAGGCCTGAATCGAATTACAATATGCTTGGGGAATAATCGTAAAACCTCACAGCTCACCATAACATAACAAAGCAGCACATAACATAGGCTAGAGGCAAAAATAATGTCCATTCCACCTGAGAACATAACCAAAAAGACAATCTCACAGGAGAACACAAGCCTGACCCAATACAAATGCATATTCTCGCTGATCTTCCAAGTAGCCCCTACAAAATCCTAGTTCTTCTCAATTAGATAAATCTGATTCAAAAGACCCGCAACAACTTATCGGTATTGTATGCTATTAATTATCCCATTCTCAACATTTCTTCAAAGACTGTAAATAGGAATTAGCAAAAATATGAAGGTATCTAGCCCCAAACATCCGAAGTACTAAAATTTCCATACCCAACATCAACTACACAAACGAAATGGCTGATATATCACTCACACCCTAGTATTCCGTTGAATCACCCATATAGAGTTTTTTGCTGCGTAATAAAACATGAACCTCGAAAACCTGAAGACCCAGTAATCACCATGCTACCAACCATGCACCCGAACGCAACCAAGTCATCAGGACTGCACCTCCCTAACTCAACAGAGTTACACAAACCGGCCAATCCAAGAGTGTTAGCACAAATGCCAGTAAAGAATTCCTATTCAAAGGACCAATCACTTCATCGCTATGTTGACCCAACACCACAGAGCTTACCTATTTTCTTCAGATAGTTGGTATCAGATAATCCCAATCAAAGCCCAAATATCGTCCCTTGCAAGATCTCAGCCTTTAGTGATATATAAATTTCAAAAACCTTCCAATACCACTTTTATACATACCTCAAGCCAAAACTGATGTAAATCTGACTCTGCAATCCGGACGCCGCTAGTGGACTCCTCCACTTAGCGTGAAGCCATAGAAAAACGCATTTGAGGATCCACAAAACTAACTTTCGCAACTTGCACAACACCAATCACAAGGTACCCCAACACTACCAACCATGCAAAATCAACATCCACCTCGCATCTTTGCTACAATTGCGACGACTAGTTAGCCAATTCAACTTTCACAAGCTCGCACTTATCAACTCGATTTTTGAAACCACCGCGCGTCTATATGAACAACTGAATAGTCTCTAAATACCTCTGTATCTTTAGCCTGGGTAGTACGTTGAAACAATGCCTGAGCATCCCTGACTCCTTCATATCCCGTTTGTAGCATCACGAACCACTGGCGCATGGCAAAAACTGAGAGCGTAATATCATGTACGAGGCGATGTATAGGAACATAAGTTATATACTTCAGGCTGAATCAATATCGCACGATAAGGAATGAAAGAAGTGGAATTTCCTAACAGTTCTGTAGCCTCTCGAAGATAAGTACAAACGTCTCCATACCGATCTGTAAGACTCTACTAAACCTCCTTATGACTCGTAGCACCTATGAACCTAGAGCTTTGATACCAACTTGTCACGACCCAATTTCCCCTCCGTTGGATTTCGTGATGGCACCTAGACTTAACGACTAGGTAAGCCTAATACTTGCGGAATAACAACAATGAAAATAACATCTAAAAAATCTTCTGAAATAAATTACTTATACAATGAACATCTTCCCAAAATCCGGTAGTATAAGTCATAAGCTCCATAGAGTTTTCGCTACCATTTCTAAATACAACCATATGGAAATAAGTACAGCAGTGAGAATATAAAATAGGAAGGTGACTCCGAAGCCTACGAACCCTGTATCAGGGCTACCTTAAGTCTCCTCGGCAAGAATCGACATAGCTCCTAACAAACAATACCTGGATCTGCACAAAACAAATGTGCAGAAGTGTAGTATGGGCACACCACAGCGGTGCCCAGTAAGTATCAAGACTAACCTCAGTAGAGTAGTGACGAGGAACAGTCAAGACACCTACTAGTCAAATGAAATGAACAATAAAGGGAGAACACGAGTAGTAACGAATGACACCAAGTAAATTAGATAACCAAGTAAATCAACACTGACATATCAGGAACAGAGAGAAGTAAAAATATATACAAATGAGGAAGGCAATACCAACTCAATCACTCTCACCATGCCTAATACACAATCCCAACCATCTCAATCCTCGGTTTTTCATATCATAATCTCAACTTCCGAACCTTCAGCACACATGGCACCTTATGCTCCCATATTTTCCCATCTCACTCCTGACAAAAGAAATCCACATATTATACAATACATAATGTCCGTACAAATGCACTCAAGATGTTCAAGAAGTCTCATTTACCTAATATAAGAAAATTTCACATTCAAAACTAATAGGGAAACTAGCAAGAAAAGATGGAGTTATTATTAGAAATCATTTGAATAATAAAAGTATAGAATACAACATCGAATGAATTATTACCTTTACCATGGGATTTAATAATTTATGACTTAGTAGAAATTCCTTTTAAGTAGAATACAACCTCAGACAATTTAAGGAAAATTTAGTTGAGAAATAAATTCAGTCAAAAATGTAAAAATTATTGTGGTTGAAGATTTGAAATATATATGCATATATATACGGCTAGGTATTTACAACACTATGGGTTCAAACACAAAGACTCACATAAGCAAAGGAATCTAACCCGTTAAAACACTTGAACTGATAACAACAATTACACACAGCAAGTATAAAGTGCACGACATTACCCTTCGCATTTTTGCACTCACAGAATATCAACAGGGAATCTCCCGGCATCCTGTCTTGTAACCCCAAACATAAATACTTGTGGGATCTCTCAGTATCCTCAGTATATGAGCTAGGGGATCTCTTTGTATCTCGAGGATCTCTTGGTACACTAAATATACATGCTAGCGATCTCTTGGTATCCCGAAGATCTCCTAGTATCCTCAATATACATGTTAGGGATCTCTTTGTATCCTCAATACATGTGCTGGGGATCTCTTGGTATCCATAGGATCTCTTGGTATCCTCAATATACAAGCTAGGGATCTCTTGGTATTCTGAGGATCTCTTGGTATCCTCAATATATATGCTGGGGGTCTCTGGGAATCCCGAGCCAACAATATGAACAATAACATCCCAGCAAGGGAATCGACAATATAAAAATACATCCCGACAAGGGAATCAACAATACGAACAGTACATCCCGAGGAGGGAATCAATAACAATCCAACAATTCAACAATCCAATCACAAGGAAATTCCACCACCAAGAGTATGATTACATAGCAACAAGAGAATCGCGGGGAAACTAAGAAGCGCAATAACCTTAACAAAACAACAAAGAATAGCTAATTCAATTAAGGAAATTAAGGCCAAGTAACGGGTAGGACTTAGAGGAAAGCTAACAATTGTATGGAGCATATAGAGGTAAATTATGCAATTAGATAACTCAATCATAATAGAATACTTCCCATATGATGAAACATAAGGATATAAGAACCTTAAAGGCAATTTTTCTCGCAAATAAGTCTGAGCACACACTCGTCACCTCGCGTGCACAGACTAAAATTAGCATGGAAGACTCAAATCCTAAGGTAAAGTGCCCCACACAAGGTTAGACAAGATACTTACCTCAATCCGGCCAATTAAATGCTCAATTTAGCTTTTTCTTTACCAAATCATCAATGCTTGGGTCAATCTAGCCAAAAATGACTTGAATATACCTAATAATGCAAGAGAAAATAATTCCAATTAAAAAAACTATGATTCTCATACAATTTGCAAAAAGTCAAGAAAAGTCAAATTTACGGGCCCGCACCTCGGAACCCTACAAAATTTACAAAAATCGAATACCCATTCTGATACAAGATCACCCATACAAAAATTATCCAATTCTGATACCATTTGGTCCTTCAAATCATCATTTTACATTGTTGAAAGATTTCACAAATTTTCTTCCCAAATTCCATCCCAAATCACAAATTAAATGATGAATTCAATGATGGATTCATGTACTCTAGCCAAATCCGAGTTAGAATCACTTGAAAAACCTTCGAAAATTTCCCAAAATCCGAGATCTCTAGGTCAAAATATAAATAAAACCCTAAACCTCGTATTTATAGTGCACCTCCCGGATTTCCACCACTGCTGACCGCACAAAAACCATTGATGTCCGCACAAAAACCAGTGCAGTCCACGGAGGATTTGACTGTAGTGAGAGGATTTAGCAATTTGGCCATAAATTTCTCTATAAATGTCCAAATTTTGATTTCTTATCTTTATAAAAACTAGACATGAAGGGCTACAACTTTCGTTTTTGAATCATCTAAAAATTCCTGGTAAATCAAAAGATATAGGCTTTCGAAGTTAGGCCAGTGCACCTGCGGAACTTCTTGATGTGCGGCCGCACACCAAATTGTGCGGTCCGCACTGAGGTCTGCATAATTTTAGTGCGGTCCACACACTCCTCTATGGTCCGCAAATTTTTGGTGAGGTACACAGTCCCAAAAGTGTCAGAACCATCTCAGAGTACCGATATGCCCGAACTCGCTCAAAATTCACCCTGAAACTCATCCGAGGCCCCCGGAATCTCAACCACATGTACCAACACATCCATAAAATAATACAAACTTAGACCCACACTAAAATCACTTCAAACATCACAAAGACCTTGAATCAGATGCCCAAACGCGTAAAAATTACTATGAACTTCAAGAACCTCTAGAATTGCAACCAAGCTTCCGAACCATATCACATCAACTCCAAACGACACCAAAGTTTGCAAGCAAGTCCCAAATGACATAACAGAGCTTTTCCAACTTCAAGAATTTCTTTTCGACCTCGATAACATAAAAGTAAACTATGGGTCAAACCTCTCCATTTCCTAAACTTCAACTTTTCCAACTTTCACCAAAATGCCCCAAATTACCCTACGGGCCTCCAAACCCAATTTTGAACACAAGACCAAGTCCAAAATCACCATACGCAGCTACTGATATCACCCTAAACTCATTCCGGAGCCATTTACTCAAAAGTCAAATTTCGGTCCAATTCTCTCCGCTTAAAATTCAAGAACTATATTCCTTCTTTCCAATTCGACTTCGATTTATCCAAAAACTGAATTCTACCCTACACACAAGTCGTTATACATAATATGGAGCTGCAATTAAACTCAAACTGCCAAACAGAATGCAATTGTTCAAAATAACCAGTCGGGTCATTACAGGATAGTTCTTTTCATGCACCTTCATATGTATAGATGCATAAGCAATCACCCTACGGTCCTGCATCAACACCGTGCCGAAGCCGACTCATGATGTATTACAATAAAAATATAAGACCACAAACCTGTGGGCAATACCAATACTGGGGATGTAGTCAAAGCTGTCTTGAGCTTTTGAAAGCTCTCCTTACACTCCTCTGTCCACCTGAACTGAACACCCTTCAGGTTCATCCTGATCATAGGTGTTGCAATAGATGAGAATCCCTCAACAAATTGACGGTAATACATCGCCAAACAAAGAAAATTCCAAATCTCTATAGCTGAGGATGGTCTGGCTAAAATCTGCACTGCTTCCACTCTCTTCAGTGCACCTTGATCCCTTACTCGACACTACGTGACCCAAAAATGACACTGAATCCAACCAGAACTCTCATTTTGACAACTTTGCAAATAAATTCTTTTCTCTTAAGTTCTGAAGCACTATTCTTAGGTGTTGCTCATGATCCTCCCGACTCTGGGAGTACACCAGAATGTCGTCAATAAAAACAATGATGAATGAGTCAAGATAAGGCCGAAATACACTGTACATAAACTGCATAAATCGTGTTGGGGCATTGGTCAGCCCAAATGACATCACAAGGAACTCATAATGACCATATTGAGTCCTGAAAGCAGTCTTCGGGATATCTGTTTCCAGAATCTTCAACTGATGATAACCTGAATGCAGCTCAATCTAGGAAAACACCCTGGCACCATGTAACTGATCAAATAGATCATCAATACGAGGCAAAGGGTACCTGTTCTTCACAATAATTTTGTTCAACTAGCAATAATCAATGTACATATGCATAGAACCATCCTTTTTATTCACAAACAAGACTGGAGCACCCCAAAGTGACACGAATGAAACCCTTATCAAGCAATTCTTGTAATTATTCTTTCAACTCCTTCAACTGAGGAGGGGATATACATTAAAGAGTAGGGCTGGGCATATATCAGGTAAAACCGCTAGCCCGAACTGAAAGAAGCTTACAAGGTTATTGGTATTGGGTTATTAGGTTAACGGTTTGATAACGATTTAGAATTTTTTCACTATTGAATTATCGGTTTGGGCCTCGGTTTGCCAATTTTGTTAATGGGTTAATAGATAACCCAATAAGAATTAATAAAATTATGACTTTACCCTTGAGTATATACATACATCTAGGGCTTCATTCTCTCATATTCCCTCCCAGTTGCACTCTTCAGTTCGTTGTCTTAAAGTCTTCATTTTTAGAGACATTATTCCTAGAGCATGTCTTATACAGTAGGTTTATATAACAAAATTCATCTTCATATAGGGATTTTTGACCGTTAAAGATCCTTTATTTTATTCTAATATTTTATGGTTTTTATTTTCATTTCTTAATTTTGGATTACTGTTATTGACGTATTAGACTATTAATAATGTTCAACCGTGTTTAGAGTTTGAAACACTGTTGTATACTCTTGTTCTTCTTGCCAGTTCACATTATTGTATCTGTCTAGTAAATAATTTTGTATTAAAAAAGTACTGAACATGAGTAGGATACAAGGAGTCAGTATAGTGGCACAAATTGTTACTGACATTCTATTGCAATATGTGGAGGTAATGAATAGAATCTGTTTCTACTAATTGTTATCAGTATACATTATTATATGTTTCTGTCTAATTCAAGTTAATGTCGATGAGCTTATCCTATGGTTGTGGTTGTGGTGGTTTGTTGTTCCACTCGTAATTAGCTACATTTTGACATTTTATGTCGAAAGGACTAAAATAGTAAGAAAATCTTTAATTGCGAGCTTCTAAAGAAATTTTTATCTAGATTGAGTTATTTTATTGGGTAAACCGATAACTGAACCGATTATCAGTTCGCTTATCGGTTTTGCATATTTAAAAGTGATGACCGATATGTAAAGCCAATAATATTCACAACCAAACCGAACCGATTGATGCCCACCACTAGTAAGGAGGAATAGAGATGGGTTGAATGCCTGGCAACAAATCAATACCAAAGTCGATATCTTTGTTGGGCGGCATGCCCAAAAGATTAGCTGGAAACACTGAAGGGAAATCACTTACTACTGGGACTGAGTCAACCGTAGGGGAATCACTACTAACATCTCACATAAGCTAGATACATGTTACATCCCTTCTCAACTATTTGTTGAGCTTTAAGAAATTAAATAACTCTGCTGGGAGTGTTATATAAGGTACCCCTCCACTTTAATTGTGGTAAACCTAGCATAGCCACTGCCACAATCTTAACGTGACAATCAAGAATAGCATAATGGGGCAACAACCAGTCCATGCCCAAGATAACATCAAAGTCTACCATGCTGACAAATAATAAATTGCCTCTGGTCTCAAAACCATTAAGAGCAATCAAGCACGATCGGTACACGTGGTCCACAACAATAGAATCTCCGGAGTAGACATATAAACAGGAGAACTCTAAGAATCCTGAGATATGCCCAAATACGAGGCAAAATAAGATGACACATAGGAATAGGTGGATCCTGGATTGAATACAACCGATGCATCTCTATGACAAATTGGAACAATACCTGTAATGATAGAATCAGAAGCAACTGCCTTAGTACGAGTAGGAAGGGCATAGTACCTAGCCTGGCCTCCCCCTCTAGGGCAACCTCTACCTCCCTGGCCTCCGCCTCGAGCTAGCTGAGTATGTAGAGTAGTAGCTGGTGTTGTAATCACAGCCTGGGGGCCTAGTGGAGCACACGGTTCCTGGGAAGTTTGTGGAGGCGCATCCCTCCTAAGTCTAGGATAATCCATCATCATATAGCGAGTGTCGTCATAATCAAAACAAGCTCTGGGAGGGCGTGGCTATCTCGAGACAGGTCTCCTGGACTGAGTGCTAAAAACACTTCGTGTAGGAGGCACACTAGATACTGGAGGTGCATAATATGGCTCCTAGGGCCTAGTAGAGGCTGGAATACCATTGGCGACTAGAAGATTTGAATGAACAGAGTGACTCACATAGCCTATACCATGTCGAACTACAACTGGGGCACGAGTACTAGAATAATGGCCAGACTCTCGAGAAATCTTGGCCTCTCTCTCCTTCCTCTCTCGAGAAAGCATGCCCTCCACTCTCCTAGCAATACTCATAACCTGTTGATACGAGATATCCATCTTTACCTCTCGGGCCATGCTAGTCCTGATGCTGGGATGGAGTCCCTCAATAAACCGACGGACCCTCTCTCTAACTGTAGAAACCAAGGCTGATGCATGTCTAGCCAAGTCACTGAAACAAACTGCATACTCTTAGATAACCATAGCACCTTGTCGCAACTGCTCAAACTCCATGCGCTATGTGTTATTGAGGCTTTGAGAGACATACTCTCTCAAAAACATGTCTAAAAACTGAGTCAGTATAGGGGAAGCTGCCTCAACTGGACTGCCCAACTCACAAGCACGCCACCACTGATAGGATACTCCTCGAAGCTGAAATACAGTGAAAAAAAACCCCACTCGACTCTGCTATGCCGATGGTACGGAGGATACATTGGCACTTCTCTAGAAAACCTTGAGCACTCTCTATTTCCAAACAACTAAAGGTAGGAGGGTGGTACTTCTGGTACCTCTCGAGCCTATAGTGGTCTTCCTCTAAAATTGCTACCTTACCCTCTGGCTGAACTGGGCTTGCAAGTGGCACCGATATAACCTCTAGAATATGATCAACCTGAACTCGCTGCTTTGGGGTGTGGCTAGCAGGAGTCTGTGCTCCTCCCTTGGTCTGAGATATGGCTGGAGCATGGGGAATCAACCCTGCTTGAGCGAGAGTACCGAACATGCTCAAGAGCTATGGAAGGGTCTCTTGAAGAGCTGGTATAGTAGTAGTAGTAGGGGTCTCGGGTGCCTGTACTCCAAATGTAGCTACTGGTGGATCCGCTATAGAAGCTCACTCTGGTGCCTGGCTGCACCATGTGGGCATCCTCGGCCTCGACCCCGACCCCGGTCTCTGGCAGCTCTAGGAGGGAGTGCGGGTGCCTGGTCATCTCCGGTTGCATGTGTTCTCACCATCTGTGAGAGATTAGAAGATAGAAGTTTAGAATTTCAAAGCCAACAATTTTGCACTACAAGGAATCAAATGAAGTGAAATTTTTCTTAACAAATCCATGCCTCCCAAAGATAAGTACTTGTCACGCCCCAAATTGAGGGACATGACCGGGGCCCAACCGGGAAGCCCCAGTCAAGTGGACCTGGGTGCCTTTCCTACCCCACGCATTACCCCATGTTTTCCTTACTCATTATTTGCAAGGACCAGCCATATAATTAACTTAAACACCTTTTTTTTAATATACAAACATAGTAGTTAACTAAGTTATTAATTCGTTGCCCAACAAAAGAAACAGGGATATACATAAGCTTTTACCCACATCCACTGTCTATGGAGCCTCTAAAAGTACAACAGGATGATACAGCATTTGCCGATAACAAGGCTCCGGCTACACCTTACACAACAGCAAAAATAAAACCACGAAAACAAGCAGCCTAAGCCACGCAGGGCCCCGAGGGGAATAGGGCTCACCAAAAAAGCTGATGGAAGGCGGAGGGAGAGCTACGAACGGTGGGCTGGAGTACCTGCTACCGATCCACCGACAATCGTAACACGAATGTAGCGTCCCCGGCAAAAGGGACGTCAGTACATTTGAATTGTACTGGTATGTATGAACAAACTTTGCTCCAAGTAAACTCGAACCATAAACAAGTAAGCAATAGTAATAGAACGACAATCAAATCCACAAGAAGAGAACAATTAAGCCAAACAAGTATACAACCTCTCCTCTATAAATAAGTATGTAGTTGTAACAGAAATAACAATCAAATCCACAATGAGAGAATAATCAAATAAAAAAATTTACAATCTCTCATGTTTCCCTTTCCACATTTTCACATCAATAGTTCCACAATTGGTTCAAAATTTCATTTCAATGGCGATTTCGATCGCTTTCCAACCTTATTACCTCGGCCACCCTTATTACCTCAGCCACCCTTATCACCACAACTCCTACCTTATTACTTCGTGTTGCTGCGTGCAACCCGATCCCACCGAGCAAATCACAATTCACAAGCAACACCACAACCAACAAGTCACAAGACTAACAACAACAATTCTCAAGAAATAACAACAATAATTCTCAAGAAATAACAGCAATAATTCTCAAGAAGTGGCAACAATAATTTACATGAACTCCCAAGGCCATCAATACCATGTCCTTCCATCACTTGTATCACAATTCTTACCACATAGCACACTCACAATCACAACCTAGTTTATTTTCAACTACTTGCATCAATATAGTGAAGTCAAAACCATAATCGCCCAAACATACCAACCCCAAGAATTTCACACCAATTCACATAGAAATCACATTCCAAGCACTCGAATACCCAAACAAGGTGATTTTACCAAGTTCAAAGTTAGCCATACATACCTGGAGCCAAATTTCGTTTTAATTCTTACATCAAATTTACTAAAATCTAGCAACGTCAACATAGTGCACAAATTAATACACGTAGCTTAGAATTTAACGTTCACAATCACTACCCGACTATATTTAGGCCATTAATCCTTTCTTTGCACAAGTATTTGCTCCCACCCCATTACTCTCACTAGGTTTTAGATTATAGAAAGACATGCATGACTGAGTTCGACTCTTATTTTCAAAAACCTACGCATGAGACTCCCCCCCCCCAATTTAAAACAGAATTTCAAGGGAACAAGTTAGGGATTTTACCTATAGAGAAAGGGGGATGAAGATAAGCTTGAATTTCCCCAGCCCGGATATCTTTGAAGAACAAGATTTTGGAGAAGATGAGCTTCTCTCTCAAGACCCTCTCTTCCTTTATCTTAATTTGATCAGAATGTTGTTAAAATATGAGGGGGGGTTGGGGTGTTTTATTACAAAGGGGTCGGGTTTGAAAATTGGAAAAATAGAAGCCCGGCAATATCTACGGTAGCATTCCGCGATCGTAGAACTGAAATGCAGTCTGCATAGTGGACCGCAGAAATGCCCTCAAAAATCTGAAGGTATGTTTCACTATGCGGTAGGTATGCGATCCGCATATCGATTATGCGGTCGCATAATGGACCGCATTTTCAACATCAATTTTGACCAATCTATTCTTTCACTATGTGGCAGGAATGCGGTCCGCATATCGATTATGCGGTCGCATAATGGACCGCATTTTCAACATCAATTTTGACCAATCTACTGTTTCACTATGCGGTAGGAATGCGGTCCGCATATCGATTATGTGGTCGCATAATGGACCGCATTTTCAACATCAATTTTGACCAATCTACTGTTTCACTATGCGGCAGGAATGCGGTCCGCATAGCTGATCTGCGACCGCATTCTGGACCGCATAAATGACAATCACGGAAAACTTGATTCTTTTGATTTTTAAAAGCTTAATTTACTAACAAGGGTCCGAACTGCGTCGAGCTTTCTACACATTCCTAACACATGATCGGAGCCGACACCACAAGTCACTAGGTTTTGAGTTCAAAATTTTTTATGGGGTCTCACAGTACAGATGTCTCCGTACCGATCCACGAGACTCTAATAAACTGGTCTGTGACTTACGACACCTATGTACCTAGAGCTCTGATACCAACTTGGCATGACCCAATTTCCCCTCCGTGTAATATCGTGATGGAACCCAGTCGCTACAACTAGGTAAGCATAGTAACTGCAGTATACTCAAGTGATAACATAACTTTAACAACTAACGGCAACAAAAATAACATAATTGAATACCATGCTTCTTGGCATGTACAATAACCAACTACTCAATAATACACTGTAAGCCCAAAATCTGGAACTTCACGAGTCACAAACTACAGAAAGAAAATAGTATCTCTATATTTCATAGTCTAATAAAAGGAAATACAGGATGTGTTTCACATGGGAAGAGTAGAAAAGGATTGTGAGGTCTGCGGACACGGCAGATATACCTTTGTTTACCGTAAAAATGGTAACAACAATTAAATTTGTAAATGGGATTCTAAAAATACATTATCTATTCCCGAGCTAGTTTGTTAGGGCAGTTAGTGTTAAAAGCGTGACGTATGATGGTGAAAAGAGAGTTAAGCGAGGCAGTGACCGAACCAAGGAGGCCTGTTACCCGGATGAAAAATTGGCCTACGGGGACCACGGGGCCAAGATTCCAGCCGATCTCGAGCTATCGAGGGCAATCGAGAATGGGATAACAGGTGGAAGTATGGCTAAGCAAAGCTCTGAGTTACCAATATTGAGAAAAATAGCAAAGAACAAATAAGAAAATGATAAAAATGCTAAGGCGGCATCGGGCGAATGAGAGTGAACAATTCTAGAAGAAAGAGAGAGAGAAAGATATTATTGCACTTGTGGAGAAATGGAGCAACATCAGTCCCTTACAAGGTGGGATGAGTCCCCTTTATATAGGAGGCGAACTCGGCTATAAGTACATATATATTAATTAAACACTACAGAGATGGGATGGCTTGATGTGGCACCTCATCGTAAGCTGTAAATAGGTCGGGCCCGTTAGATATAACCATGTGCCTAGGGGGCTTCCCCCTATATCTTGGCTTCGTACTTTGTTTCCCCTGAGCCGGGCTTCAGTGAGCGCCTAGATCGAGAACTCGATCGCGGCCTCCTACCCTCGGGGTCTCGGGGCAAGCCTTCGAAATGTCACAATAACGAGAAATCAAGTCTTCTATTTTTGTCGCGTACAGATAGTCTCCGCATCCCATACCGAAGTGGTGGTAAATGATCCTGACACTTGACTCCTCGAGCTCCCTATGGCGACATTATGCTAGCGATTCAAATCGTGGCGCAATCTTTTTTGACATATAGCATATCTCATAGATTCCTAGTCAGTACTCTGTCATTTTCGCTCATCAAGGTAAAAGTACTGTCGTCGATTCAATTTTTCAATGATGCAGTAATTGCATTTGCTGGTCAGTCTTCCAGAGCCTCGATGACTATGTCGTTGCCCCTTTAAATAAGGTGTTTTGGCATTGTTTACCCTATCTCAATGCTTCCATGCGTGCCTGCCCTTTTTTTCTCATCATCTTTTTGTACCCTTGAATATCATGATAGGGGATTATGATCTTATGGCTGCCTGGGGGAGTTCCCTTAGACTGCGTCATGGCCTCCTGCCGGGGCCTTCCTTTGTCGAACATAAATATTCCATCCCGCTACTATTGTGATCGTTGGTGTGTTAGCCTTTGCTACTGCTGTTGGACCGAGGTGGTGATGGATGGGGAGCGGTCCCCCTCTCATGTAGGTAGTCGTTTGGATTATGCACTACTACTGAAAAGGGGGATCGAATTATCCATAGCTGATCACCTTCATACCTCGGCTCGACATGGAACCCTATTCTAAGCCGGGGACTTGCACGGCTCAATGCTCCAAGAAGTGAATTCAAAGGATCCATGCAAGCGGGACCGAGGGTTGTTCGGTCCACTGTCTCTCCGAGGCTTCCTTGGCCAAAGAAGGACCTCAAGCTTCAAAGAGCTATGACATTTCTTCATCCCTCCCTGCTCCTTGGCTCAACCCTTTTGAGGACATCAGTGTGGAAGGCTGGGGCAGGGCTTCCGAAGGCGATCTGGGAGATATTTTCTTTGAGGCCATGCATTTGGGGAAGATGGCTTTTGGAGGTGTTTACGCTGCGGTGAATCATCGACTGTTTGGACTAGGACACAGACCTCTACTATATGTACCCTTTTCTTCTTTATTTCTGTGTAGAGACCCTTCGTGGATTTTTGTAATTGTATGTTTATGACCCCTCGAGGGCTGTTGTACGTAAATGTTCATAAATAAGAATATATTTCGCTGACTTCTACTTTCCTTATTTTGTTTTGTCTCTGTATGCTCTCATGCCCTTCGAGGCTCATTGAGTGCCTTCTTTTGTTTTTTGGCCGTTGATATCTGCCGTGAGCATTCATTCTGGTTTCCACCTAATCGACACGGTTCTCCTCCGGCCCATTATCGTATTTCGTATCAATGGTAGACCGATCTGATAGATTTGGGCTGTCGAGGCCCTTCGAGTTATTTGGAGATCATGCGTCGAATTCTGGGGCCTTCAGGAACGTTATTCCTGATGGAGGTCATCTTCGGGTACCCGGGGATATCTATTGGTCTTGATGTAGATAATCATTTTAGAATGTGTTAGATTGGCTTCTGCTAAGGAATTTTCTCGTGCTGTGGGCGCTTCCTCAGATATACATGGAGATTTCGCCATAGGAGCTTCCTGTGATTGCTCCTCTCCATGCTCGAGGCAGCACTCTATGTCAGGAGCCCCCGGCCCCAAGAAATAGGGCCTCGGTGAGCTTTAAATGATGAATACTTGATGCAAGATCATGGTAAGTTTGTGGCCCCAATAAAAGATGAATCCTATTTACAAATAGATCACGATTCTGCCCGTATAATGATCGTGTGTGGCGAGATTTATCCTGGGCTTGGTGTGAAGCAAAAGATCATTGTAAGTTTCAAGTCTTTTTATGTATCCGCGCATTCTAGCGTAGCTTGTTGCTAGCGGCACTTTCCTTTCTGTGCATTTGATCCTAATATCTATGTAGGTCTAGGAGGAGTCTTATTGATAAATGAGGTGCCACCCGCCGGAGGTGATATCCAGATACCTGAAGAGGAGAAGAAAAGGCAAAGGGGCTCCTTGACCAAGCCACCGGAGCTAAAAAGGACCAAAGTGGCGAAGTCCAAGGTTGATTTATCAATTTTGACTTCTGGCACGGCAGGAAATCCTCGTGCTGAAGGTGAGGGAGAAAACAACCTTTTGGCACCCTCCGAAGATCGTTTGGGACCGATTGCTCCTCGAGACGAGGGGATAAATGCTTCCGAATAGGAGTATAATACTAGCGCGGCCTGTTTTCATGGTGGCGAGGCAACGGATGGGCTATCAAGTACTGGTTTTTACTCAGCATGTGACGAAAGTTCTTTTTGAGCTGGGACGTCCTTAGTAGGAGATCTGAAGGAGCCTCGATCTGGTCCTGGAATGAACGGGGGGCGGATATTCAGACTGACTCTGTTGGCCCACTGGTTATTGTTGATTCCCCAAAAGAAGGATCACTTCCATCTTTTGGAGTGCGAGACGAGCTTTGTAAGGATCTTCCTGCGGCGGGAGCACTGATCGAAGGTAGAGTCGCACTTGGGAGGCCGGCGATCACTCTTGAGGGTAGCTCCGGGATCAACTCTTCCTCTATTTTCGGCAAGATGGGCAGGCTTTGTGAGGGGGTAACTTCATTCATCCTCTTTTTGTTGCTTCGGGCCACTCCAATTTCTAGTCCCTTAACTTTTCTACGCGATTTTAGGCTGAAGCGCTTTATAGCCAAGCCCTCGCCCAGTATCAGGATGAGGTGAGCCATCGCAAACGTGAGAAAGCCATTTTAACCGAATAGGTTATTCATCCCTTATTCTTACTATTATTTGAGCTTCCACGGGATCCTATTGTGTTTAACCTCTTGGGCCCTAATTCATGCAGTTTTAGAAGGAGAAGTTTTTACTGAGAGGGGAGCTTCGGGACAAGAATGCTATAATCCTTGAGCCTAGTTACTGCGTGGATGAGGTGGTTTCTGAAAAGGATAGCCTTAAGGGGAAGGCCACCTCGATTGAGCGTCGGCTTCAGGATGCGATGGAGGATAGTAGCAAGTACAAGATTCTTTGTTCCGGGCTGGTGGCCACACTACTTCCGATCAGAGCTGAGGCCGAGGCACTTATATCTTTACACGGGGAAAGAGCAGTTACTAAATATTCTTGTGTTGAGAGGACCTTTAAAAGGGCAGACCTAGCTTTACCTTGAGCCGCTGGCCGTGCTTCGCCGGACCTTCAAAGGTTGACCACCGAGGGCACATTGGAAGGCTGCTCGCGCAGTGTTAGAAATGGGGGCGGATCTCTGGGGAGAGGGGACACCGTTGAGAAGGGACCGTCGGGAGATTCGCAAAATGGCTTGATGCGACCTTTAAGGCCGTTGATTTGGAAATAGGCTTAGGCTATGTTATTTTTCCCCGTTATTTTCCCTGCCTGTATATGGTGCTTTTATTTTGGCATATGTATCAGGAGAAAATCTTGTGACTTTGTCCCCCTTATTGGCGAGAGAGCTTTGAATCTGCAGTGTAGCTTTGTGGCCAGTTTAGGCTGGTTGATACGGCCTCTAACGTGAGTTTCCATGGGGGATCTCGCGCCTGCGGGCCTTTCCTATTTTTCAACTATTTTGGGATCCAGTCTCCGAGTCGTGTTGTGACTTGTGCTACAATTAGCCGTCACATTTTCTTCTACCTACATGGGTGGATGATGATGGCTCTTTGCGCTTTAGGTAGGAGTGACCTTACGGGTGTGCGGATTGGAGATTTAACTTGGCTGACGACGGTATTGTTTGGGTCGTGCTCTCAAGCATATTGTGGTTTAATTATCATCGGGTCCGATCTCCGAGTCTCATGATGATTCGAGCTAAAATTGACCTTTAGATTTCCTTGAAATCCCAGCCGGAAATAATGGCATTATGTTGTGCCTTTAAGCATATTGTAATAATCTAATATTTTGTGTCCAGTCTCTGAGTCACATTGCTATTCGAGCTGTAATTGACCCTTAACCTTCCAAGACTTTCTGGTCGGCGATAGTGGCATTTATGTCGTGCCCTTACGCATATTACAATTTTCCAGGTCTAGTCTCCGAGTCGCATTGCGATTCGAGCTTTAATTGACCCTTAAGCTTCCATGACATTCTGGCTGGCGATAGTGGCATTTATGTTGTGCCCTTAGGTATATTGCAATTTTTGGGTCCAGTCTCCGACTCGCGTTGCGATTCAAGTTGTCATCGACCCTTAAGCTTCCATAACTTTCTGGCCCGCGATAGTGGCATTTATGTTGTGCCCTTAAGCATGTTACAATTTTTTGGGTCCAGTCTCCGAGTTGCGTTGGGATTCGAGCTATAATCGAACTTTAAGCTTCCATGACTTTCTAGACGGCGATAGTGGCATTTATGCTTTGCCCTTAGGCATATTGCAATTTTTGGGTTCAGTATATGAGTCGCATTGCGATTCGAGATGTAATCGACCCTCAAATCTTATTGAGTTTCCGGCCGATGATAATGGCATTTATGTCGTGCCCATAGGCGTATTGCAATTTTGGGGTCCAGCCTTCGAGTCTCGTTGCAATTAAAACTTTAATCAACACTCAAATCTCATTGAGTTTTTGGCCGGTAATAGTGGCATTTATGCCGTTTGGTCATTCAGACCTTTTAGTATGTGGCTCGTAGGCTTGCTTAGTTAACTATTTTGGATCTGATCTCTAAATCGGGTTACAATTCGAGCTCACTTTAATCCTTAAGTTGTTAATTTTCAAGCTGGCAATAATGTCTCTTACGTTGTATGGTCATAGAGACCTTTCAATATGAGGCCCGTATGCTTGCTTAGCTGGCGACAATGGCTCTTACGCCATTTTTGCCCATGGGCTTTTTTGTAGGCTTTTTTCCGCTCATTAAGGTCTTTTAAAATATTTTTTTGCCTGACCCATCGTCGGTTCTAAAAGAACCTACATTTCAAGTCATTGTCGGTGATATTTCAAGCACCTCCTAAGGTTCATAGCTCGTTGGTCGAGTAGATTGACGCTCGTGCGAGTGGGAGCTGACATGGTCGGAGCTTATTTTTTTTCTGTTGAGGAAAGCCTATTTTAACTGGTTCTTTCTTAAGTATATTCAGAGGATTTTTTTAGCCATATTTGGGCATCCCCGAGTCATGCTATTTTGGTTGTATCAGCCTTTTGGAATGTAGTTATATGCGTTTGTCCGTAGCGACAGTTTAGGCATCTATAGTGAGGGTATGCCCTTTAAGGATTATTACAAATGTGACGTATAGCCTAAACTACGGAATTTTCATGCCTGCTGAGGTCTTACAGTTTGTAGAATAGATCTGGTTACGCCGAGGCTGCCTGCTAAAGTCTTACAATTTTGGATTTTCTAGTGCACGGTGATTGACGACAATTTCCAAGTCACTGAGTTTGTTTAAGCTTGAATACCGCTTCTCGTAAACTTGGATTTGTATTGCGAGGGTTTTGTGAGCCCGGAGTTCTGACCCTAGGGTCATGTGGCTATTGAATTTTTTAAGTCTCCGAATATCTCGGGATGTATTTGGCAAAGAGGCCTTTTCCGTGAATATGCCACAATAGCCTTTTCCGAAGTAAGAAATGCAAAAAAGATATTCATTATTGCTTGGCATAAATATAAGCTGTGAGTACATATTGTCTCATTGCCGCGAGCTTGGCCCACATGGATGTGGCTCCTCGGGTCGCTTGGCCCAGTGCATTTCCTCCTATCGGAGTCTCATTCTCGTAGGTTCGAATTGTGCAAACGTTGCCTTGTTAGAAAATCTTGTCTGCAAGAAACCTACTTCGGGACAAAAAGTCTGATCAGGGAAAAAAGAATGCTACATTTTGCTCGAGGGCTCATGTGGGGTTCCATGATCGGAGCCCTAATAGTAATAACGCTTCAGCATTGACACATTTTAGTTGCTCGGGAGTTGCTCGCCTTCCATGGTGCCAAGATTATAGGAGCCTTCGCCAACTATCCCAAGGATGCGGTACGGCCCTTCCTAATTATGGCCTAGCTTTCCTTCATTTGGGTTTCGAGTGTTGAGAGTAACCTTCCTTAGGACCAAGTCTCTGATTCCAAAATATCAAAGGTTCATTCTCCTGTTGTAGTACCTTTAGATTTTCTGCTTCTCGGCGGCCATCCGAACAAGCGAGGTCACCCTTCTTTCATCGAGTAGCTCGAGGGCCATTGCCATGGCCTCGTGATTAGACTCTCTGCTGGCATGCCGGAATCTGGTGCTTGGTTCCCCGACCTCATTCGGTATTAGTGCTTTAGCACCATACAATTGAGAGAAAGGTGTCTCCCCGTGCTTGATTTTGGAGTTGTCCGGTATGCCCATAGTACTTTAGGCAGCGTTTATCGCCATTTCCCTTTGGCACTTTCCAATTTTTTTCTTTAGGTTTTGGATGATGGTTTTATTCGTGGATTCGGCATGGCCATTTGCACACGGATTGTATGGCGTTGAAAGGATTCTTTTGATTTTGTTGTCCTCAAGGAACTGTGTTACCTTGCTCCCAATGAATTGCCTACCGTTGTCGTACGTTATTTCGAACGGGATCCTGAATCGGCATATGATGTGCTCCCATATAAAGGTGCTGAATTCCTTCTCTCTCATTTTTTTGAAGGCCTGGACGTCCACCCATTTTGAAAATTAATCAGTCATAAAAAGAATGAATCATAGCCTCATACGTGGCTTCGTTGTTAATTAGCTTTATAGTTTTTATAGACTATCGGATTATGCCGCCGATGGGCCACTTTAGGACTATACCGAGTCCAGATACTCTGACATTTGTGGCACCGTCCATGAACAGGGTCCATACCCCGGATGACGTCCCTGATTTTAGTAAAAGTTCCCTTTCTACCTCAGAAATGAGGGGTAGCGAAAAATCAGCAACAAAATTCGCCAGGATTTGGGATTTAACGGCTGTTTGAGGTTGATACTTGATATCGTACCCCCGAGTTCAATGGCTCATTTGGCCAGTCGACCCGACAACTCAGGTTTTTGAAGTATGCTCCAGAGAGGGTAAGTTGATAGGACGCAAATGTGATGGCACTAAACGTAAGGTTTCAGCTTGCGCGAGGCACTTATTAGAGCGAGCGCCAATTTTTCTAGATGGGGGTACCAGGTTTCGGTGTCCCCTAAGGTTCGGCTTACATAATACACCAAAAATTGCATACCTTGTTCTTCACGGACTAATACACCGCTCACCGCTATTTCGAACATGGCCAGGTACATGTATAGTATTTCATCCTCCTTGGGCATGTGCAGCAAGGGCGGGCTAGACAGGTGCCGTTTCAATTCTTCCAGGGTGTGTTGGCATTCCAGAATACTTTCAAAGTTGCTCCTTCTTTTGAGTAGGGCGAAGAAGTGATGGCTTTTGTCTGATGACCCTGATATGAACCTGCCTAGGACCGCGATCCGTCCAATCAGCCGTTGGATGGATTTCATATTGTTCAATGCTGTGATTTCTTCAATGGCCTTTATTTTGTCGGGGTTGATCTCGATCCCCCTGTTTGAGACCATGAAGCCCAGAAATTTGCCCGAGTCTACTCCAAAGGCACACTTTTTGGGATTAAGCTTCATGTTGTAGCTTCTGAGGATGTTGAAAGTTTCCTGCAAATGATTCAGATGGTCTTCTAGGCATAGGGATTTAACTAGCATATCGTCAATGTATACTTTCATCGGTTTATCTATTTGATGCTCGATCATCTTATTAACTAGGCGTTGGTATGTCGCTCCTGCATTTTTTAGCCTAAAGGGCATTACGTTATAGCAATATGTACTATATTTCATGATGAATGAGGTCGTTTCCCTATCCTCAGGGTTCATCTAGATCTGGTTGTACCCCGAGTAAGCATCGAGGAAGGTGAGAGTCTCATGGCCGGCCGTGGCATCGATTAGATGATCGATGTTAGGCAGCGGGGAGGAATCTTTGGGGCATGCTTTGTTTAAATCTTTATAATCTATGCATATCCTTAGCTTTTTCCTTACTATCACTATGTTAGCTAGCCATTGGGGTACTTTACCTCCCTGATGGATCCGATTTTAAGAAGTTTCAGTACCTCCTCTTTGATGAAGGTGTGTTTTACCTTGGACTATGGTCTCCTCTTCTGCTTCACATATTTTAATTTGGGGTTGATGCTCAGTGGCTAGGAGGTTATTTCTGGTGGGATACCTATCATGTCTAGGTGGGACAAGCCAAAACAATCGATATTGTTACTTAGCAATTGAATAAACCCTCTCCTAAGTTCGGGGGTCAGCCCCGTTCCCAGGTATACCTTGCGATCTGGAAGGTTATCTATCAGAACGGTCTGTTCCAATTCATCGATTGTCGACTTGGTTGCATCTAATTCTTCGGGGGCGACAAAGGTTTGGAGGGCGAAGAAATCTTCCTCGTCGTCTCCAGGAGTCTGCATGCTTTTCTCCTCGTTTGAGGCCGAGTGTATGGGGTTGGCATCTCATGGTGGACTGCGAATATTTCCCTGGATGCCCGCTATTCTCCATGTATTGTCGAGATGCCATCTCTTGTGGGGAACCTTCTAACCTGGTGCAAGGTCGAGGGCAATGCCCTTATATTGTGTATCCAAGGCCTACCAAGTAAAGCGTTGTACCTCATATTGTCGTCGATGACCTGAAATTCAGTACTCTGGGTTGTGCCAGACGTGTTGATTGGGAGGGTGATTTCTCCTTTCGTCTCTTCTCCGATCATGTTGAAGCCGTGGAGGATTCGAGGGATGGGGTCAATTTTATTGAGCAACCCCAGTTGTTCTATTACTTCTTACCTGATTATGTTGGCCGAACTGCCCAGGTCCATAAGCACACACTTAATCCTTGTGTTGTTCAAGAGAAACGAGATCACCAGCTCATCATTATGTGGTTCCCCCGTGGCCTCAAGGTCTTCCTCGGTGAATATGAGGATTTCTTTCGATTAGCACTTTTGGGCTGGTCCTTCTTCTATAGCGGATGTTTTCGTTCGCTTGGACATGGGCCCTCGGAGATTCTTATCCCTTCCGATAATAATATGGATACTGTGTTGGGGACCCTTCCCTTTCACTCGAATTGAACCTGGGGGCGCACCGGACTCTAGGTTGGTCGGGTCCACTTCCTTGTCGCTTTTGAGATCTTGGTTTCCCATTTTTCTAGTCGAGCCGGATGTCCTGCCTTGAAAACGCAGATCTTGGGAAAGAAGAAGTGTGAAAAATAACGTGCGTTTTTGCAACGAAACCAGCAAGAAAATAATCACTATTATTTTTAGCCCCATTGTTGGCGCCAAACTGTTTACCAAGAAATTGGTAACAACAATTAAATTTGTAAATGGGATTCTAAAAATACATGATCTATTCACAAGCTAGTTTGTTAGGGTAATTAGTGTTAAAAGCGTGAAGTATAATGGTGAAAAGCGAGTTAAGCGAGGTAGTGATCGAACCAAGGAGGCTTGTTTCGTGGATGCAAAAATCGGCCTGCAAGGATCTCGGGGCCAAGATTCGAGCCGAGCTCGAGCTATCGAGGGCAATCAAGAATGGGATAACAGGAAGAAGTATGGCTAAGCAAAGCTCTAAGTTACCAATATTGAGCAAAATATTGAAGAACAAATAAGAAAACAATAAAAATGCTAAGGTGGCCCCGGGCCAATGAGAATGAGCAATTCTAGAAGAAAGAGAGAGAGAGAGAGTTATTATTGTACTTGTGGAGAAATGGAGCAACATCAGTCCCCCTCACAAAGAGCTAGGGATCCCCTTTATATAGGCAGGGAATTTCTTGCAATATAAAACGTGTTAACAGTGAAAGTACAGAGATAGGACGGCTAGATTTAACACTTCGAAAATAGACTCCAGATAGGCCGACCTCGTCAGGTCGAGTAGCGTGTCTTGGGAACCTCCCCCTTTCCTGTCGCGACCTACTGCATTAGTCGAAATAAGATCATCTCTTAGGCACACCTCGAGGATGAGTCCTGACTTTGGCTCCGAGCTTCGAGGGGCGCGATCACGAGATGACCTTACGATGGGGAATTCGGGCTCTCGAATTCACCGGACACAAACTTGAAAACTCCAAAGCTGACTTGACTCACTAATAATGCGAATGATAAGCAGTACCTAAATATGCGCATCAAAACATGTGGAGGAAAAAATCATGAGTACACCACAACGGTACCTAGTAAGTTCCAAGCCTAACCTCGGTTGAGTAGTGACAAGGTCAGGTCAGGGCGCTAATGGTATATATATAAATTAAAAACAAGACAGAGTGAAATACTGCAGTATAATAAAGACCGAATTTAACAAGAATAAAATCAAAGAAAGGTAACAGCTCAGTACACAGAGATAACAACAGGGGATCTCTCGAGATATTGATCGTAGTCCCAAACGTAAATGTACAGGGGGTCTCCCGGAATACCATTTTGTAGTCCTAAAGTAAATTTTCAACACAGGAGATCTCCCAATATAATGTTCCATAGTCCCAATAGTGAATATGCAAGTGGATCTCCTAGAATACTGCTCTGTAGTCCCAAAAGTAAATACATTGTTCAAACAATAGAAGTAATAGCTACAACACAAAATCCTACAATTTAGACTAAGTACAAGTCAAGGACGAAGCAGGGAGTTCACTAGGCATGTTGTACAGAGTTCAGCTAAGCAATTAAGACACGTAGACATGATGTTCTAAACTAAACAGGATAATTACATATGCTAGTGTAGCTCAATTAAAGTGAAACATGTTATTACTTAATGACAATAGAGTTTTACAGCAAATAGCTCGTGTACGCACTCATTTCTTCACTTACACGACGCTCACATATCAAAACACTACCAAATCCTAAGGGTAGTCCCCCCCCCACCCCACATGACTAGGAAAGCCACTTACCTCGAACTAAATTGAATCAATCCTTAACAATGCTTTTCCACGAATATCTTACTTTGAAAGGCCCAAATCTAGCCAAAATCAATTACATAACATAAATATAACAACAAGAAACTAATCTAGCTAATGAAATCAAAGATAAAGAAAGAAATTGGAAAATCGCTCAATAGGCCTCCCCGTGCCCATGTCTCGGAATCGGGTAAAATCACAAAATATGAACACCCATTCACTCATGAGTTCACTCATACCAAAATTACTCAAATATGATACCAAAATCTCGATCAATACCCAAAAAATCGGCCTAAGAACGTTTTTCAATTTTTTCCAATTTTTCACCCCAAAATCCGAAATTAAATAATAAAATTAATGATAGATTAGTGGGATATAACCAAAATCAATTGTATAATCATTATCCAATTGATATCTTTGAAAGTCCCTCAAAATCTCGTCCAAATCCGAGCTCCCAAACTCAAGTTGTGATAAAAATAGCCAAACCCTCATTTTTGAAATGTTATGCTCTGCCCAGGTAAACCTTCTTCGCCAACACAGTCAAACCCTCTCGTTCGCGTAGAACAAAATCTTACTGACCAAAATTCCTCTTTTGCAAATGCGAGGAACCTCTTGTGAATGTGTAACTTCCATTGGTTTACCCTACGTGAAAGCGGGACCCTCTTCGCAAACGCGTAGGCTTAATGCCTGAAGCTCCATCTGTTTGTTCCTCTATGCGAACGCAAGGTCCTTCGCGAACGCTTAGCCTTAAGGTTCCACATTTTCGCGAACGCAGGAACCACATTGCGAACGTGAAGAGAAACTCGGATGTACTTCCCCGATTCCTTGCACAAACACAAGACCTCTCTCGCGAACGCGATGAAGAAAATATTTGCGACAAAATACCAAAAAATCTGCAATCTCCCTAAGTCCAAAAATGACCCGTTAAGCATCCGAAACTCACCCAAGGCTCCCAGGACCTCAACCAAATGTACCAACCAATCTTAAAATACCATACGAACTTATTTAAGCCCTCAAATCACATCAAACAATGGTAAAATCATGAATCACCCTCCAATTTAAACATAAACAACTTGAAACTTCAAATTTATACAAATGATGACGAAACCTAGCAAACCACGTCCGAATGATTTCAAATTTTGCACAAAAGTGTGACGACTCATCCGGTCGTCTTAACAATTAATGCCTCGATCCCCTATTCACTTCCATCCCCAAGTCCATTTTCGCTAATTTGAATTTGCCGGGATGTTCGGTTTTGAGTTTCAGAGACCTTTGGGGCACTTAGTCCCTAAATAAGAGCTTAAGTGTTGGAAAGTCACCCACAGTTGAAATAGTGTGAAGACAGCCTCAGAATGGAAATCTAATGGTTTTGTTTGCTTCGTTAGGTGATTTCGGGGCTGGGAGCGTGTTCGGAATTTATTTTAGGGGTCCGTAGCTAATTTAGGCTTGAAATGCCGAAGTTGGAATTTTTGAAGTTTGCGGTCCGATAATGAGTTTTTGATCCGAGGGTTCGAATGGAATTCCGGAAGTTGTAGTAGCTCCGTCATGTCATTTAGTATGTGTGTGTAAAATTTTGGGTCATTCGTACGTTGTTAGGTTAGGTTTTTTATCGAAATCGTATTTTGAGGAAATTAGAGTTCCTAGGCTTAAATCCTTGATTGATTAGTCAATTTTATGTTGTTTTAAGTGATTTGAAACTTCGAGCGAGTCCATGTTAGGTTATATGACTTGTGTGTGTGATTAGACGGGGTCCCGGGAGCCTCGGGTGTGTTTTGGATGGGCTACGAGTTATTTTTTTCCATTTTTGAACTGTTGAAACTGCTGCTTCTGATACCCTCCTACGCGATCGCGAAGCATCTCCCGTGATCGTGATTCCTTATTTTTCCCACCTGGATATTTCCTCTTCGCATTCGCATAACTCCTCCCGCGTTAGCGAAGCCCAATTTACTTTCTCTTAGCGTTCGCATATACTACCTCGTGTTCGCATACCTCTGCTATGTCTGCTCTTCGCGTTCGCGGACGCTTTCACGCGTTCGCGTAGAGCAACTTCTGGACCTCGATATTTTTCCTTCAACGCATTCGCATTCATGCTTCCGTGACCGCAAAGCACTGGTTTTCTCCTCTTTATGTTCGCGTTCTCATCATCGCGTTCGCGATATACATTTCTGGGCCTTCTCAAATTTTCTCTATGCAATCGCGATCGTTATTCCAAGATCGTAATAAACATATCGCGGGGCAGATTTGGGTAAATGTTTCTCAGTTGGCTTAGACTAATTTCGAGGAATCTCCACTTAATTTCATCTTTTAATTTCGAATTTTGAATAAAAATTGGGTAAAACTTCATAGACCAAATTATTGAGTTTTGAGCGGGTGTTTGACCTCCGATTTGGGAGATTTTTGAATGGTTAGACTCGTGAGAGTACAAGAGTTCTGAAAATGTAAAATTTATCTAATTTCAAGACGTTGGCCTGAGCGGCGCTTTTGTTATTTTGCCAAATTTCGCGCTTTAGCTTTGAATTAAATAGTAGAATCAGGTTATTGAGATGTTATTTACAGTGTGTGATTTAAAATAGATTTGGACCATTTGGGGTCGAGTACTCGTGGCAAGAACGTGGTTTCTAGTTGAGTTTTAGCCAGTTCGAGGTAAGTATCTTGCCTAACGTTGTGTGGGGGACTTCCCCTTAGGATTTGAATCTTCTTTGTTGATTGTATCCCTTGGACGCGAGGTGACGAGTGCGTGCTCGTATTTATTTGTGGAAAATTGCCCCTTTTAGGTTCTTAGATCCTTGGAATCACCGAATATGAAGTTGTTCTTGATACGATTGAGTTCCTGTTATTAGTTTCACCTCTACATGTCTTACTTGGAATTTATTTGCCCTTTTTTGTTTATTGTTATTGCCTAATTGACTTTTACTTGTTTAACTGTAGAAATTTTCCCTTTTATAGTCACATTATCATTTCCTAACTGCTTGTCTTTATTTGGAAAGCATTATTTCTATCTCTTGTGTAATTAATTCGTCTTAATTTGAAAGAAGTTAGATATCCTATGTTTAGTTGATATTTCCTTAATTGAAATCATTTGATTCATGTTAATTTCCTTGTTGCTGAACTGAGTATTATGGAGTCGTTATTTCGTATTATTTCCCCCTTGTTGGGTTGTTCTTATTGCGCTTAGTATTTCTCTGTTATGGTTATTCCTTGTGAGTCACTTGTACCGTCTATTTGGTAAACGAAAATACCTGAGTTGATCCTCTTGCTTTGTTCCTATGTCTATTTTCATTTGTTGTGTTGCACTTGAGACTGTGATGCACGAGATTTCTGTTGTGCGGTTGTTGATACTGTGATGCACGAAGTTTCGGTCGTGCGGCTGTTGGTACTGTGATGCACAAGGTCTATGACATGCGGTTGTTGTTGAAAGGTTGCACGAGGTCTTTGCCGTGCTGTTGTTGTTATTGATGTTTTGCATATGTGGCTTAATAAGGCGGGATATGTTATATTCTTATATGTGGGTTGCGCATGTGGCGGAATAAGGTGGGAACATTGGGATGCACGTGTGGTGAAATAAGGCAGTGCTTATCATATTATTATTTGCACACGTGGTGAAATAAGGTGGGCTATGTCAGGGATTGATTGCAAAGAACTGTGATGGCCTATGGAGGCATTCCTATCTTGATATTATGATTGTGGGTTTCTTGCCTGTACGAGCTTTATCGTTGGAAGTTGTGAGGAAACATCGTACGTGCGGTCCGTTCTCCTTTTCATGTTTACTAGTGGTAGAATTCTTGTTAAAAATACTTGCACAAGTATACACGTAGTTGGGCGTCCCCATTAGATGTGAATTCTTCAGATTTTGCTAAGGGTGGAGGTACGCCTCCATTTATCCATCATATATGTGAGAGTGGCCATAGTTAGCCAGTTAGTTGTCAGTATGACCGTGAGATTGATGGGGCACAGGATGCCAAGTGTTAGATTTCAGTTGTTGGGTTTCGTGAGTTGTGGTTTGTTTCGAGAGTTTAGTAAATTGTGGAAAGAGTTGAGGAAGACCTTATGTGATCATCATTGTAGGATATGAGTTATGGACTTGTTTCCCCTTGCTGTGTTGTGACCTTAGGATTTGGATTATGATTCTGCCATCATTTCGTATCATCATTTAATATATTCTTGTTGTTACCTGTTGTCCTTTTTCCCTTATTGTGAATTGTAGCAATTTTAATCATTCATCCAGTCTTTACATATTTATATATATCGGTTCCACTATTCCTATGATTATACTATTTATTTGATCGGTAGGTGCCTTGACTGTTCCTCGCCACTACTCCACCAAGGTTAGTCTTGATACTTACTGGGCAGCGCCATGGTGTGCTCATGCTACTCTTCTGCGCATTTTTGTTGTGCAGATACATGTATCCCCACTCAGTTCTGTCAGCATTGGAAGGAGGCGTATCGGTAGAGACTTTGAGGTATATCTGCTACGTCCACAAACAGAGGAGTCCCTTTTAAATTTTCTTTAATAAGTACAGCTCTTTCAGTATTTCTCCTTTGTGTAGATATTCTTGAGTTAGAGCCTCTTATGTATCCCTTAGCTTGTGATTTGTGATATTTCGGGTTTTGGGAACTTTTGTTAGATTCGAGAGTTGTTATTGTATATGTCGAGTGGCACCCTAAATGCAGGTTTAATTTACTAAATCAGTTTTAAATTATTCTTCCGCAATTTATGGTTTATCTTCCATATTGTTAGGCTTACCTAATCGTAGGAACTAGGTGACATCACGACATGTTCACGGAGGGCGAACTAGGGTCGTGACAAGTCGGTATCAGAGCCCTAGGTTCATAGGAGTCACAGATCACAAGCCGGTTTATTAGTGTAACGACCCTGCCGGTCGTTTTTAGAATTTACGCCCCGATTCCCCATTAACTGCTTCCCCTAAGTTCATTTCTGCTATTTTAGTTTGCCGGGACGTCCGGTAATAGAATTCGGAGCGTTTTGGGACACTTAGTCCCTAAATGAGAGCTTAAGTGTTGGAAAATGGTCCGTATTCGGAACAGTGGGAAAACGACATCGGAATGGAAGTTTGATGGTTCCGTTAGCTCCGTTAGGTGATTTCGGGGTTGGGAGCACGTTCGGAATGTAATTTGGAGGTCCGTAGCTCATTTAGGCTTGAAAATTCCGAAGTTTGAATTTTTTTTGAAGTTCCGGTCCAATAGTGAATTTTTGATCCGAGGATCGATTTGGGATTCCAGAAGTTGCTGTAGCTTCATCACGTCATTTTGGATGTGCGTGCAAAATTTGAGGTCATTCGGACAAGGTTTGGATAGGTCTTTGATCGAAAGCGAGTTTGGTTAAGTTTTGAATTTTTAAATCTAAATCTTTGATTAATTCGAGTTTCTGGCGTTGTTTTAGTTGGTTTAAGGATTGGTACAAGTTTGAATGATGTTATGGGATATGTCTGTAGGTTTGGTTGAGGTCCCGGGGGCCTCGGATGTGTTTCGGATGCCCAACGGGGCATTTTGTGTTGAAAAACAGTTGTAGATTTTCTGCTATTGATGTTGCAGACTTTTACTCTCTGCGATCGCATCCTCATTCATGCAATCGCGTAGTGGAATTTCAGAGTTGTCCCTTTCCCTTCAATGAGATCGCGTATCTCCTCCTGCGATCGCATAGCTTCTGTTTCCCCTTCTCCGCGATCGCAAGGCCTTTAATGCGATCGCATAAGTCCGCTTCCTTCCCTTCCGCGATTGCAGGCCCATCCTTGCGTTCGCATAGACCATTTTCCAGTCCTTCAATTTTCACTCTACGTGATCGCATCCCTTCTTATGCGATCGCACTGAAGAAAATCCCTGGGCAGATATAAACATTTCAAAACGAACCCTTTTTTCATTTTTACAAAAACTCAAGCTAGAGAGCTCGGTTTTGGGAGATTCTTCGAGGGATTTTCAGAGGCAACGATTGGGTAACGATTCCTTACTCCTTATGACTAAAACCCACTAATCTAATCGTGATTTCAACCTTTAATTTCGGATTTTGAATGAAAATTGGGGTAAAGTTCTTAGACCTAATTGTGAGGATTTGAAGGGGCATTTGACCTCCGATTTGGGAGATTTTTATATGGTTAGACTCGTGAGAGTACGAGGGTTCCGAAAATGTAAAAATTATTCGATTCAGAGACATTGGCTGGAGGGGCATTTTGGTCGTTTTACCTATTTTCGCGCCCTAGCTTTAATTTTAATAGTGGAATATGTTGTTTGCAATATTATTGACGATTTGTAATTGAATTGAATAGATTTGGGCCATTCGGAGTCGGATACTCGTGGCAAGGGCATCGTTCCCTAGTTGATTTTGTACCGGTTCGAGGTAAATGGCTTGCCTAACCTTGTGTGGGGGACTTCGTCCCTTAGGATGTGATAATTGGTAAATTGAATGCCTTGTACGTGAGGTGACGAGCGCGTACTTGAGCAAATTTTTGAAACTCGGATTTTTACTTAATTACTTGATTTTGATTCTCTTTCATATTTGCCTTACTTTACTTGCTTTTATAGCCCGTGCTAGCGTAGAAGAACATATTTAATTGACCCAAGCTGTCTATTTGTTTAAAATTGTCTTAACTGTGATTACATGGAGCATGTTAGGCCAGTATTCCTTGATGCCTTGTATTGTTGTACTTAAATTTCTGAATATTTCTCTGATGTTGGTTGCGCATTTACATTGGGACTACGGATGCGGGATTCCGGGAGTTCCCCCCCTTGTTTGTTTATTTTGGGACTACGGGTTTGATTCCCGGGAGATCCCCCTGCACTTTTACTTTGGGACTATGGGACGGTATCCCGGGAGATCCCCCTGCACTTTTACTTTGGGACTATGGGAAGGTATCCCGGGAGATCCCCCCTGCACTTTTATTTTGGGACTACAGGACGGTATCCCGGGAGGTCCCCCTGCACACTGATGATTGGATTACGGAACGGTATCCCGGGAGATTCTTTGATATTGATATGAGATTTGGACTA